>JAVSBS010006231.1:8791-144255 GCA_033124195.1 Coracias cyanogaster
GAATACAGAGAGTCTCACTGGAAAGACAGTGAAATAATTCATCCATTGACTAGAACATCTTCGTTGCTATGTGTCAAGAGAATCCGTCAAAAGCATAATTCAATTTCAGTGGGATGAGATCTATGAAGGTCCCGGCTGCCATCTAGTGGAGTAATGATGTGTCTTTCGACAAAAATAAATATATAAATAGTAGATATGGGAATAACCGAGATCTAATCTGTAATCTGTAGGTTAAATATCCTCATTACTTGCGTAAAAAATAAAGTAGCCCAGATACCAATGAAACTGAGGACAGAAGAACATCTTAATCACAGAAAATAGGCGATAAAGGAGCAGTGAGGTTATGTTGCTTGCTGTTTCTGAAACACTTTGTGTCCCATCTCTCACCTCAGTCTAAAGCCACCCAAGGGTTTTCATTCCCAACTAAACAAAAGTTAAGATGTTTCCACAGTAATCATATAGTATTTAAATTCCCACCACCTCAGCTTATTTTCTAACGTGCATTTTGCAACACAAATGCACTTTTTTGGCTAGAAAAGGTGGCAGATGCTTCCATTGAAAGTTCACTTTACAGCCTTCTGACCATCACTGTTTTTTCATCCTCCTCACAAATCAGACCATGCATCAAGTCTAACCTGTGCCTTGCCACTGATGGTGGTCAGAACTTACACCTAGGGAAGAGTGCAAGCATAGGGCAGGCATATAACTCTGCTTCCCTGAGGACAACCTCTTACAACCCAACCCACTTGTCATTTTCCAAATTTTTCATTCATTTCTCCAACTTTCTCTTGAACCTGCAGAAACTTTTCATGCCTGGCAAGGCTTTCACTGCTGTGGGGGGGGTGAGGGAACTTTTCAGGAAGGCACTTTTCACCTCCACACTGACACTGCTCATTTTTCTTTAACATGCTTTCATGTCCCCTTATGAAGTTTTTACCTTCTTTCTGAAGACCCCGCTGGATGCAAAAGCACATTTAACACAATATAAACAGAATATCGTGTGTTTTTTTCCCCATCAACCTGATCTGGGCTCAATGTTCTGTTTCACACATTGTTATTCTCTGTTCAGTAAGGAGACGGGGAAAATCCTTAACTTCTTAAAGCACTTGATGTGGATTTGTTGTGGATAGTTCTCTAGTTTCTAAAATTTGCTGTTAGCAAAAAAAGGTGTTTCTGCAATTTCCTGGGTGCTAGTATCATCATTCATGCAGACACAGTCCATTGGATCAAGGAGATTTATCTGGCTAGAAACCAATCTCAGTTATTAAAATAAAGCTTGTGCTTGGGCAGAGCAGGGGAGGCACTACCTCATCCTCTCATCATTTCCTAACCTTGGCTTAGCCACAACAGTGAGAGGTGAAATCTCATTATTAATTGTTAGTGTGATTCTAGTTGTTCGTCCTGACCATGGGAAAGCCAGCTGAGTAATTTCTGCTTCACCTTGTTGTTATTGGAGAAAGGGAAAAGGTTCACTTAAAGGTGCTTCTCACCATCTTCCTCATGCCACTCTATCAAATTTCAAAGTGAAATTTGTCTCAGTGATTATTTTCCATCTGTGGCATAACAGGTAGCTATTATAAGAAAGACATAGTTTTTCTAATATTTTTAAAATATAAAAAACGGTGAGGGGTCAGTCTGACCCTAGCTGAATATGGGAGCAGGAGATGGATATAGCCCTCCCATTTGGAAGAGGATTGACCAGAAGAAATAATTATATACGTTAAACTTGGAGCAAAGGTTGTCATCCTCATCATCTAGACAGCTCTGCACATGACCAGCTATGGTACAGATAAAATAGTCTGTCAGGTTAAGTGAGGGTAATAGGGAAATAAATAAACGCAGATTTATTGTACATATTTGTGTGTACACTGCAATATTAAGAATTTATTGTATGTGCTCCTGTCACTTTAAGAAATTTATTGTCTACTGTAATACAGAAGTTTTGTTCAATCACATATGAAATGACAGGAAAATTTTATTGGTACCTAAAATTACAAGTAATCTTTTCACTTTTTTTTTTGTATTGTACCATTTTAATATATATCAAAAAATGACAGCACTTGAACCAAAATATAGTAGAAATAAACATTTCCAGTCATTTAATGTTATGGCATGAAATATGAACATGATGTGGTTTTATTTGCAACTAAACAACACTGATGCTCTGCAAGTAGCAGTAGTTTGTAGACGTGGAGCTTGAGACACAGTCTAGGGGTCAGGGAGATGTTGGGATGAAGGTTGGACTTGATGATCTTAGAAGTCTTTTCCAACCTGAATGATTCTATGATTCTAAGTATAAAAATCATGAAATATTAATGCAAACTGCAATTCTCTTTCTAAGCTCTTTAGCTATAAGATTTTCATAGTACTTTATAAAATCATTTTCACTAACCAAAAACCCCACCATTATTCTGACATACCTTGCAGTAGGCAAAATCTGATTAAAAGCTTTATTCCTTGTGGATAATTGCAAGACATGCACCTTAAGGATACTGTGTGAATATCTTAATTTAGTAATATAAGAGCATAATTCAAGCTACACAGTGATTGTGTAGATTTAATTGTCTCTCTTACAATCAAAGCAGATGTGAATTATGTGTGTCTGATCCCAGTTTCAATTTCCAGACCTCTCCCTGATCATCAGGGAACAGTACCATCATAATTAAGAGATGTTTCATGCTTGTTCCCAATCTATCATAGATAGACAGGCACAGACACATACAAGAAACACAGCAGATATGAGATCTCAATATATGGACTAATTGCAGGTACAAACTGGTTTAGATAACAAATTCTGCCAGTAGATTTTTTAATTACAATAATCAATCTAAAGCTTACTAGACATTTTGGGCCACTTCTAATACTTTGACTTTTTCTCTTCTCTAGAGCATCCCACAATAAGTTCAACGTCATTATCACTGTAGGACATCCCTTGGTAGAGGTATCAAAATCTTTACCATATTACAGCTTGAATCATAATCCAAATAAAGCAAAACACTGAAAAGATGCCCTTGCTTCACTCAAATCTGAAATTATTTCATGATGTAAGAACAAGAATAGTAACCTTGTCTTGATGTTAGATAAAGACAGAAGAGCCATAAGTGTTCACTGTAAGTCATTATATGACACAGCACTTCATTTCTTTAATATAAAATACAATCTGTTAGTAGGAGAGACTTTCTGATGGCTATTGGTTGCCATTGAAGTTATTAATAATGCGTGGGGAAACAATGTAAAGCACTAAGCTAGACAGAAAAAGCAGTATAAAAGGGGGGTTGCCTGTCTGAGAAAAGAAAAATGACAATGAAACCAATGGACAAGAGCAGAAGAAACAAATCAAATAGTCTACAGGAAGATATTTCCATTAAAAAAAAAAAAAAAAAAAGGAAAGTGGGGGCTTTAGTGATGCCATGCTGTCAAAAATATTACTTATTTTTAGAAATCTGGCAGCTGTCTTTGAGGGTAGAGGATAATCAATGTCATACAATCAGCTGTGATACAACATAAATACAAGTCCAGGGAACTTAAGTTACACCTAAGCCACCAGAAACCTGACAGTTGCACCTAAAACTGCTGATCTTTTTTTTTTCCTTCTGCAGCCTGCAGTGAGATCTGCTCAGCCACCATGTCTGGAAACTCTCTTTTACCTCTGTCTTTACTCGTTGTAGTGTAAACCCTGTAGCAACTTGCACACCCTGGGAATGATTCTTTACCTTCAGGTCAATTTTCCATTGCTCTGGCCCTACTCCAAGCGAAAGTAAATGACACATAGCAAAATTTATTCTTCAAAGGTTAAGGAGTTTCTACTACTCACACTTTTCATACTTGTTTTATCAGACTTTGCATGTGACAGACAAGAACTTGCAGAAACATAGTCTTATGCGAGGTGTGTAAACTCTCCTAAGTTAGTGTTGAGCTCAGCAAAATTGTCTAAATCCAGGGCAATAACCTTCCTGAAAAACTGAATTTCTTAAGTTTTTAAATTCTGCTTAACTCTTTATATTCAAGACTGACCTTGCTAAAAATACAGTGTAGCCTCAATATCCATGCCATTCATAGTCATAACTGAGATTAATTTTCTAATTAAATAGAGTCATGTCTTCTGATTTTAGCCATATCTGCTTCCATTTTCAGCTATCCCACAGGAAATTATTCCCCCTATAGTAGCTCTTTATTTCAGGAAGGAATGAAATGCCCCTAGAAGACTCCTGCTTCTGTCCATGTTAGAAAAATCTGAAATTACTAGAAAAGGACAAAGACCTAGTGTTTGATAGCCCTGATTATGTGAGAATAGATGACGTATATACTTTAATGCAGCCAAGTAATTGTCCCTATTATATATGATACAAAGCCAATGGAAATTACCTGGGCAGACTGCTAGTATTCTGGATTCAGGAGGATTTGGGGACAAGCCCTTAATGCAGACTTCTATAAAAGCAGAGAACAAGAGCCCTGAGAAGTCCATGCATTCATGTGCCTTCATATCTGCTACTAACATGTCCATTTAACACCAGACTCATCATGGTAAGATGATTTCGTTTGGCAGGGGGGTTGGACTTGATGATCTCCAGAGCTCCCCTCCAACCCCTAACATTCTGTGATTCTATGATTCTATGATTTCAGAATTGTAGGACTCTATTATGAGCCAGAAAATCCATCTGATACAGTAAAGACTTACAAGAACCCTAGTATGACAGGTTGTATCACTGCTTGAGACATGGACATAAGAAATGTCATCACACATTCAGAAAGCAACTGAGCCAGACAATGGCTGATCTGTTCAGCAGAAGAAAGAATTTTATTTGGTTTTTATTGCCTCTTCTTTTATCTTCAGTTAGAGTATGATGGTCTTCAGAGCAAATTTGCTACCGTACAGTTAATTATACAACAACAGAAACGCAGCAGCTGTAGGAAATTTTTCTATCTAAGCATGTATGGGTAGAGATGAGTAAAATTTACTACTGTGTGCTCTGCTCTAGCTGATAGGGACCATGATCTCTTGGAGGCTAAAAACATCTATCTCCAGGAAAGAAGACTCATCCCACTGCCTCAACATTCATGGCTACAAGTTGTGCCACTTTTTCACATGAGCTGGATGCTTTATGTCACTGAAAGCTGTGTGAACTCTTCTCTCTGTTACTCTCTTACTTTAAACAGTTCACCAGCCATTCGTCATATACTTTCATCCAGCTCACCTTGAATCCTTCTGGATAAAGGAAAGA
The DNA here is from genome assembly GCA_033124195.1 of Coracias cyanogaster. NCBI lineage: Eukaryota > Metazoa > Chordata > Aves > Coraciiformes > Coraciidae > Coracias > Coracias cyanogaster. The sequence goes on from JAVSBS010006231.1 coordinate 14,014, forward strand.
AACCAATATAAAGAATATCTTGGGTCCCACACTGTAATGAGTGTTCCAAGGAGTCACTGCAGAAATGGAAATAAACACCTTCCTCCCTCTGCTCCCTCAGACTCTGCTACCATCCTCACAACTGAGTTCAGCCATTTCTGTATTTTTCACAGATGGAAGAAAAACAAAGAGAAAATAAATTTTGGGGGGCTGAAAGAGGAAGGTACTTTCTTGGCAGTCAGCATTTAGATAAAAACTAGATGACATAACATTCCACTTCTTCACATTAGCTGTAATCACCTGGCCACAGCAAAGGGAAAAGGAAGGCAAGTCTGCTTTTCTTCACTCCTTTCCAAGCTCTGATCTTCCTATCAAAGAGTTTAATCAATCCATTAACCTACAGGTTACAACAATCATTGGGGAAAAAAAAAACAACACAAACCCAAACCAACCAAACAATCAGAGATCAACCCCTCTCAAGTACAAACCCTGAGAGTGTAAGTTTATTTGCAAGATTCTGAATGTTTTACAACACTGGAGAGCAAGAACAGACGCAAGTAACAAAATATTTAGTATTCTTATCAGTGTCCTAGTCCACCTCCCATGGGTCTCATTCTTTTCTGTGCAAAAGTTTGCTTTTCTTTTTAAGTTATTTGCAACAAGTAATTCCTTAAGGAATATCTTATGGAGCCTTGTCCTTCCCAACACTTCTGCTTTCTGCTACTTGGCTATCAGAAATTTTCTAACCTGTAGTTACTGAAATAACATCAGAACACAATAATATATTAGGATTTAGTTTGAACTTTAAATCTTTTTGCTTCTAAAGAGACAATATAAAAAGACAATGCAAGCTAATATTTAGTCATTGTACTGAAGTTTAAAAAGACATTTGGCTTCTTATTTGCATGTCTACCAAATCAAAAGAAGGAAGAAAACTTGAACAAGCTGGAGAGACCTCAGCTCCCATTGTGTGAGGGTTGAATTCCAGTTTCCAGAGCGGGTCATTTATGGTGTCAATGAAGGGTACTGCTGTTGTCCACTCCCTAGACACATTATGCTATATGGTTCATCAGCGAAAGTGTACAGGAACTGAATGAAAAGGAGGTGATTTTTATGTTTGCTGTGATGCACAGTGGATCAATGAGACTGTTATTTTCTGTTGAGAAGACCAGTCAGTGTTTAATCTGTGACTTCAGTGTTTGTCCTGCAAAGGAGGTCCAGTGGGCAGAAGTGCTGTAGAAGTGGATTCTCCTCTGATTTCCTCAGTATAAACCACAATCATTGCATTTCGTGGTTTTTTTATCTGTTTATTCTTTGATTTTTTTTTTTCTGATCAAGTTTTATATTTGATTCTCCAGATCCTGAGTCCGGCTTTAACATACAGACGTGGTCATTTTTACTCCAGAACTAGATGGCACGGTCCATCTTGTCCTTCTCCACACCCACGTAATTCCATATCTTTTACCATGCCACCTCCGGCCAATTTCTGTTTGCACCTCAAAAGGAAAGGAGAATGCTATTTTGTGGTCAAATACTGAGTAGACTAGTGGGAAAGAAGAAAAACAGAAATAACAAATAGAGAGGGATAAAATTTAGACATCTCAGACCAAGTTTGTTCCTCTGGGCTTCCTTTTGAGCTGATAGAGAAAAATAGGATCATCCAGAGAATATGTCAGACCATCTCAGCATGCCCATCCCTCTGGTCTGATGAAAACATCTAGTGTGGTTAGCTCAGAGTTGGCCTCCCATGTTGAAAAGAGTAAATGAACCTCATTATGAACATTTTTCCTTTCAAGAAGAAAGGAGTCCACCCAGTGCTGTGTTCCTGCTTAATGACTACGGGACCAACAATCAATGTTTATAATTAGAACTGACACACAGTTAAATAAATGAAAAAAGTCTCATTTCCATTTTTAACTTACTTGGTTTCAGTTTTTACCTGATGATCCTCAGTCCACCTTCCTCTGCTGAACTGAAAAGTCTATCAGCACTAAGTAAGTTTTTCCCATCAAAGTAGTTATACTTTGATATATTTATGCATAGTCAAGTCATCTCAATCTTCTGAAAAATGAAAGAGGTTGAGGCCTCTAACTCTAGCACTGTGAAGTATTGTCTCCACCACTGAAATATTTTCTCAGGTTTTCTTTATATGTTCTCCCATGTATCTCTAATATCCCTTTGAATATTTATTCCAGTAATGGTCTCACCAACACTGCCTACACAAACACATTTGCTCCACATTGCTTGCTCTTCCTCAGTTGCTAAGGGTTGTTATCTGGTTTCCATCTGCTTCTAGAAAGCTATAATGTGCAGCAGGTTTCTTTATTAGCAGTCACTAGTTTGTGGCTGAGAAATAATACTACTTTGCTATTTAAGTCGATGAGGGGAAAGCCATCAGCAATCACGAGACATTTGCTTTCTGTTACTGACAACTATGTATATCATGCATTGGCATGTTCACAGAAACATACAATGAGTCCAGAACAGCCACTAAAGCCTACTTCCACATCTGATTCTTAGTAGAAATGCACTTTCCCAGATGTTTAATAGGAAGGAAATTTCTAGATTGAAGTGCTGCATGTCAGGGATGTCAAGATGAATGTGCAACTGTGGTCTACCACCAGAAGGGATTAGGATTATTAACACACTAGTGAACCTGAGTGTTGACTGAACATAAACATTAGAGCAGTCAACAATTCATAGCCATAAACTCAACCAAAAGGTTAAGAAGTGTTGATACATTTTAAGTTGCTTGTTTTAATATTTCACAAGTTTCTGACAAAGTTAAGTAAGTGTAGACCTTGGCAAATGCAGACAACTAAATGCTGTTTGAAAGCTTTATGAGCCATAGACTTTAAACTTAGAAAATGGGGATTTAGTCAATACAGCCCATGCTAGAGGGCTGGTCAACTATCTCTAACAAAGACAACTACACTTGGTCATTTTAATATTTCACTGACTGTGATGTTTAGGGACAGGATTCACCTCATAAATAAGTTTTTGACACTCTAGAGGCTGCCCTGTGGAGTGGTATAGATGAATCGGGACCCTCCCTTTTTAGGACCTGCAGGTAGAAACCAGCAGACTGTCAGTGATGTCTGAAACTGAATCCCAGTCATAGTCTAAAATACCTATCTTCGTTACCCTGTAGCCAGAAAAGTAGTTCTGGTAATTCCAGGTTTTCAACCCATTCTGAAGTATGGAGGATAAACTGTTTTGTTTCCTATATAATTCATTTAGGATGCATTCTTACCACAATGTCTAGACTATACAAATGAGCTTGGATACTAAGCTAAATGGAATGATTCCTGTCCCATCAACACTAAAATTCTCACTTTTATATTTAAAATGGAATATCAGATTTATCAGCATGAAGAAATACTGGAAGCTTTGTGAGCATACTAAATATACAAAAAAATAATACTGTAGTACTGGACAATCAGCATAAATTTAAATTCTTTCAAAGTTAATCGTAGACCTTTAGTAACTAGAGATCTCTTTGCATCACTGCAGCAGCTTGTACTTTCAGATCTGGAACTACCATGGGTTTTCCAAGCCCTACTATAGTACCAAAATGAGCAGAAAGAATAAAAAATGCTTGATGGAATAGCAAAGTAGTGAAAATTCATTTCTCCACTAGATGGCTTCATTCCCATGAAGATAATTGAAATGAAGTTGTTCATGGATTCCCATGTTAACAGACAATTCTAAGAAACTAAAAGATTTTATTATCTGCTTGTGTGAAGCAAATTATTAACTCTATATATCTGCCAGTGAAAACAATATTGTAAATGATACAGTTTCCTTACCTCTTGGTTCAGGAAACAGTAGAGAACTGCTACAATAAACCCCTGAAAAAAAGCCAAAAAAAGATTGAAAAAAAGGGTTTAGTGTTAGCACATTAGCCACTAACACGATATGAATTCCCAATAACAGATGATACAGCAGTTGAAGTTCTCTTACAGTATGCTTATAAAAGTATGGTCCATTCTACAGTCAAATGCACTGAACTGATTCTTTACACTGTAAATCAGTAAGGAAACATAGACTTCAAAAGGGGGTAAATTTATGGAGCTTGTACAGCTTTCCAGCCAACTTCTGCACCTTTGCAGTGTATCAGATAAGATCATATTCTGGCTTATTTAATACTTTTGTTAAGATTCTGAACTGAGATAAGCTCAGGAAAATCCTAGGAGGTCAATAGACCTCTGTGATCAGACACCAGCTAGACACCTCACTCTTTTATTCAGTTAATTTATCCCTTAAGTTGTTGATTAGCTCAATGAAGGCCACCCCCAGGAGGGTCAGGATTAAGATGTGCAGGGTTCATTGAGTAGGACTGACACAATGGATTAAATCCTCAAGAGGACTAAGCCAGCACAACTGTAGAATTTTTGGTGATGCTCGCTGTCAAACGATGCCATGCAACAATTTAGAAGGAGGAGAGGGAGATACGCTCCCTTGTGAAGTTGGTAGGACTACCCACAGCTGCTTCTTGCAGACTCTGAGGTGCAGCACAGGGAAAAAGAGGAAAGCAAAGGGCAACAGGGTGCTGCCTTGCTCATAACTCAGGCAGCAAAGTCACCAGGAGGGTATGTCAGAGCAGACTCAGTAGCAGTTCTTGTTGGCACCACGCTCTACCATTGCATCTACCATTCCTCAGGGCAGTAGGCACTATTCAGTGTCTATATCTTTGCCCATCTATTTATTCTTTGCCAAAGAATTAACAAGGGCCCTGGGCCTACAGCTTCGATTGCCCCTGGGTAGTTTAACATCAGTCCAAATGAGCTTGATCTTGCCAGTGAAGACGGGGAAGACATGTTGATTACCAATGAAAGAAAAAAAGGTTTTCCATGCTTCACTCTGACCCATCCGTTTCCACATGTATCTGAAAGACTTGTCCTTCTATTTGCAAAATCTTCAAATAGTAAGTCTAGCCTACAGCCAGGTAGGACATAGGTCACATCTTCAGATACTGCAACTTAGCAAAGAACCATGAACTCTGTGGAGGGACACTAGTTTCAGGATCCTGTGATTGTTTTATGCAATACTAGTTGTCATGTGGACACTAGTTTAAATTAGAAAACTACTAAGAAGGAACTGAAGCCTCTGCAGTCATTTTACCTGAAAAGATCCGATGCAGAGCTCTAAGTAAAGCCGAACCCCCAGGCTTGTATAATCCGGAAGAAAGTTGAAGACAATATAATGGGTTCCAAATAATGGAATTAGAAGCAGAGTCGACCTTGAGAGACGTCTAGCACAGGACATGAGAAGAAGTGGGGTAATATTACTTCCCTGAGTAAAGACTAATGCATGTAATATTCCACAGTAATGAACGGAATTTAAAAGAGGATCTAAATATCTACATATGAAGCTCATATCTCTTGGGACTACAGTGTCGGCAAGAAAGCATAATGAGAAACTAGCTGGAAATAAATTCTTGATGCTTATTGCCTTCTTGCCAATACCACAGACATGGCTTTTCTTATGGTATTCTTGAGTTCTGTCTTTCAGAATGAGATTACAGTTCAGGAAAACACAAAGGAGTAGAACATATTTTTCCCTATCAGAGGCATTGAAAATGTAACTTTTATTTGTAACTAAATATGGAGAAACTGTTATGCGGGCTGTCTTTATAGTCCATGTACAGGAGGAGACTCCTATAGAGGGTTATTTTTGATGCTCTAAATCACAGGTCTAATGTGGATTCAATGTATGGTTTCCTAGTCTCCCCATCGATTGTAACTGGCAGGAAGACATCTGAACTGATCTGAATAGATCACATTTAGGCTGCCAATATTAGGTAAGATGAGTCTCATCCATTGATTAGTTCCCTTGAGAATGGGATAAGGCTGGGAATCTCTAAAATTTAATGCTAGCCAAACTGAAACTGTCTGTGACACTTGATAAGTGCTCCTCTGTTTAAGAAAAGATCTAAGTTTTTATTACAAAAATATTTTGTTGTTATTATTAGTTTATACACTACCTGTACTGAGAAGAGTTATTGAAGTTGATTTGTCTAGGGTCTAGTTTTTTCAGCAAAATTCTGATGATATTGACAAATAGGACAAAATTGACCTGTTCATAATATTTGGGGGAAAAAAGAAAAGTTAACTTCTGTTGTAAAACTTTGCAATGAAAATCTGGTGTTTTTTATAACAGTCATTATGTAATTCTTGCAGTTTTAAAGCGACTAGTGTAAGATTATTAATGTCATCCCTGTCAACAACATTCAAGCATCTAAATAAGTTGCATTGCTTCTCAAGGAAATAGGTGAAGATGAAAACTTGAGAATTTGACTTTTGTAAGCAAATTATTTTTGCCAATAGCTTGTGTGTGTTTTTTTTTTATATATAGCTCATGTAATTTTCAATCTCTTTTGAGATGTCTCTTGCTAATATATTTAGACACCATTAGTAATCATACATGATGATCTTTTAAAGCCCATCAGTTTATTCAATAAATGTGAGGCTCAAGAGCTATCAACACTGTGGTCAACCATGTACAGAAATTTATTTCCCTTGAATGTTTGCATTAACATTTATGGCTGATTCTGGAATCTCAGGCTAGAACTTTGTTTTCATATATTATAAGGACAGTTTAGACACTCATCTGCCATTAATTTCAACCAACTGACAATTCTATGGAAATTTTCATTTGTTTGAAGGATATTTGCTTTGGGAGGGTGGTAACTTTCTGCCTCTTTTCAGTTTGCATTGGACATAGGCAAGTTTACAGTAGAAATTCTACCATTCCTCTTCCTCATTTCAAACTACATTTCAGTTGTGTGAGTTTTAATTTAAAAGTCTTTTTTCTCCTAAGTAATGTTGGCAAACTCAGAAGTACCTACCCCAACAGAAATTATAATAGGTCCTTTGATTAGCCACCAATAAGGAGAGTCTTGATTAATATCCCAGCATCTGAGAAAATACCAGTAAGTTTTAAAAAAGACATACAAGTAGTCACTGCAATCAACTAAAAATATAGTGCAACAATATAGAATAATGTAGGAAATAATGACTTACGCTGTGTCGTCAAAGTAGAATTTTGCTAATATCCATATAAGGGTGAAAACTGTTGGAAAACCTGTCAGAGTTAAAGAAAAACCCTGGTTGTCTAGTTTCATCAACCAATCCAAATCTTGTCCACTGAAACTCTGCTGTGATGATGCAGATCACTCATTTTCAGATCTGGAATTACTCTTTGTGGCCTGTTCCTGTAGCTGGAATTGCTTTAAACTCACAGTATAATCCTAAAAAGAAATATTCTAACACCTATGATGGAGTAAAACAAGCTATCACTTGCATGCAGATAACACCAGTTTTGTGTGACAAGATTGCTTTTTGCATGAAAAAATGTTGTGGAATGGCATCTTAAAATAGTAATCTTACAAAAAAATCTTAAAATAATAGCAATATTAGCACTTTACAAAAGCAGAATGTGATGCCATGTACCTTAAACCTTCCTAAAAAGACACTTGAACTCTCCCTAAAACACCGTAAGTGATTCCATTTGCTTATTGTCAGGTCTACCTTAACCTTTGGTGGCAACATGCATGGATTGCCTTCCTGAACTGAACAAAAATTCCCTTGGGCAAGTGTATTTTCCTGCCATATAGGAGTTCTTTGCTTTTTCCTTTACACAGCAACTTTATGTGGGCAGACACTTAGTTCCTAACTTCTAAGTCACCGCAAAGGTCTGAACAATTATATTTATTGCAGACTACAACAAAAATGAGTGGGGGTGTTGCCGTCTCATGCCTGCGCTGTTACTTAGTGGATAGAGCTCCTTTATTCATATAATTGCTGAATGCAAAGGTATGGATGGACTCATTCTCTGAAGAAGACTATATTTTGCCTGAATACTGCATGAATAACTATTCTGCCTGAACAGGAGCAAGGTGCACCTAACATTGGTGTTTGTGGTAACTCCTTAGAAATATCCGTGGTTTTGATGGGAAGAAGAAGCTTAAGTGGCCTGGATCTATCTCTGTGGGTTCCCAGATGTGCTTAATTTTCCATTTATTTCATATGGACTTTAATGCTGCACTTTTAAAAAACTTCATTGCTCCTCGCTAGTGTGCATGTGAAAGTAAAATCAAAACAATGACCTAGCTAGGCACTTCAATTAGGCAAATCAGATTCCACATCCAGTATTTTTAGTGGGATGAATAAAACTTTAACATGTTCTCTTTTATTAATTTCATGTAAAAACCTTACTTACCCCAGCCAAAGAGAACAAGCCACCAAAAATATCTTCTTCCATGAGAAAGGGATGAGAGTAGTAGACAGTTTAGGTAAAGAGCCTCTACTAGCAGCCACATGAAATTGGTCATCATGAAGTAGTGACAGAAAACTACTGAGATCTTGCACTCAGTCTAGGGAACAGGAAAGTCACAGTTTAGGCATTACTTGTGGATGCCTTTTGTTGATGGATGTAGCAGGCACCTGTAATTCTGGCTGAGATCAATGAAGAACAAGATCTCACTATTACATGCATGTTTAAAGGGAGACCTTCAAAGGTAATATGGCTTTCTGAATAGTAAGGTTTTAATCGTCATTATATTTTGGCATCTCCACTGTATTTTGCTTTATACCTCTATGTTAGAAACATAGCTTCGTCTCCCAAGCACATGATTCCTCCCACAAATACACTGTCTTCAGTGTACCTTATACAAATCAAAGTCTCCATAGCCCTTGGACAAATGTTCAAGGACCCACTTTCTTACTAATGCTAAGTTTGTAATTTTTATGTGGCCATGAGCAATGCAGAAGAGTCAACCCATAAATATGTGTTCAAAAACCATTGCCATGTTGCCATTATTTTTGGCTGGGTCAAAGCTAAGTTGATTGCCTGGTACCTTGTGTGTCATGTGGTTTACAGTTCAGAGCTTCCAGTCAGAACATGAAATACAACATTTCCAGAATAAACACCTTCCAAAAGTTGTGTGATGAGGTACTTAGAGATCTCTAATTTTAGAGTTCAGGTTATAGAAGCATAACAGTGTAATGACACTATTTTTTTTTTCTATGGCAAAGTCTATGTCTGGTTTAGACTATTACAGGATCACAAATCGAGGCATTCAGAACATAGAAGGGCCTGATGTACCCGGTTATGGAGGAAAAACATATTGAATAAAAGAGTTATGTGATTTTCATTACCAAGGTAAAAGGAAAAAATCATAAAGAGTAAAAAAAAGCCATGAAAAATGAAACCATATATGGATGGTATGCAAAAACATCAAGTACCACAATATCTTCCTTTTCACGTGCTTACGGTAGAGAAGCTGCAATGATCAATGTCTTCCTCTTGGAAAAGGACAGCATCCTTAATGAAAATGGCAATAGCTTTTAAAATAAAAGTAAAAAAGAGCTGTACGTGGATATAATTTCTGGGACAGCGAAGCCTCCTGAAAGAAAAGAAGAGGGGTCCTTCTGAGGTAATTGACTTGTACTGCAGTGATCAAAATATGCAATACGCTTTTGTTTCATCTCGGGTACTTCTGGGACGGTATAGAAGGAACCCTTTCATCCACTGAGCTCTCTCTGCAGGCAGGGCAGAGATAGAAACCTTCCTCATGTAAAGCAATTCACCCACAGTCTACAACTTCATCTTGTTCCTTGTTAAATCATGCCCTGGTGATGTTTCTGGCCTGCCAGATTTCAGGAATCTCAGTTCTACTTTGTGTTCAGTAGACCTGAACGAGGCTTTTGGTTGGTGTTCTTCTGGGGCCAAGAGAAACCTGCATTTGAGGACTGATCTTTACTAATACAGTTCTGACTATGGCTAAAGAACTCCCGACAGCAAGCATGCAGAGATATCCTGGACTAACAAGACATTTTTTCAGTGAACAGGGTAATTAGCAAGATTTTCTATACCCTATGCCATGGATGAGTTAAACCACATTAAACCCCTGGGTAGCCTTATCCAGAATTAAAGAATTCTTCCTTAGTTTATCACAGTTACTCTTAAGAATTAAATGAGTGTAAGAGCTTTAAAACAATTTGGTACATCTACTTTAAATTCTCAGTTAATTCAGATTAATTTTTGGCTGTTATTAAATACAGGCTTTTGGATGAGTTATACAGGTTCAACTTCATGTTTTCACTTTGAGCAGATGATTTAGCTAATAAGCAAAGAATTCAATTGAAAACAGAATTCCATCCAGAGCCGATAATCTCAGGGTCACCTGATCTTAAAGCTTACTTAGAGTGTGCAGAATTTTATTGCTGAACTCAAATGCCAACCTTTGTTAACTACAACTTTTTCCTCCCTATTGCTAGGTCCCTTTATGTCCATTGTTTCTTTCCCCTTATTTGGGCTCTTTTGTTTTCCTGAGGTCAGAGTGGATGTCAATAAACGTATCTGCTGACTTCCAGGCATGAACTGTGAACCAACAGAGGTGAAGAAACTTTCCCCAGAGAAAACTGACTCTCACAGCATAGTAAGTCTACTTTTTTTTTTTTTTTTTTTTTTTGTCTTGCAGAAATACAAGAACTAAACAAAGATTACTAAAATAAATCCTACTTGGCATGAAACATTAAATCTACATTAAATGAGAAAATAATCAGTTTTACTCTAGATACTCCAAATTATACCTGAAAATGTCTAATAGCTGGATAGTCCAGTAGGAAATGAATCTTACCAAACATAGCCAAATTCAGAGCCTAATTTTGAAATAATGTCTATAGGTGTAAATGCTTCAATAGGAATATATAAAGTGCCATAGGAACGCTGATTCAGGATTAATTATTTGTGTATATTCTTCTTATTAACATAAAATTCACTGAAGCCATAAAAGACAATCACAGTTTGTAAAAAAAAATCTTAAATCCAGCTAAATCAGGCTTATATCTTATCTTCTATCCATCTAAATCACCTTATATCCAGCTAAATCAAGAAAATTTATCTATTGGTTATTTAGGCTCCAAGTGAGTTGCTGAGGTTTGCCAATAGACGTTCAGGATTTCTTTCCCAGTTTTGACTCTTTTTATGCCTGGCTCTGTCTGATCGCTCTTCATTTCTACCCTCAATTTAATATTACTAAACCAATATGGCTGGAAATCTTATTTTCATTCTTCTGGATTTCTATCTGTATTACTTTTTCTTGTCTAATATTTTCTTACACAGTCTAAGACACTAAGAACTGATAAAAGAGTTGAGATTTGAGGATAACTTTACATACCTGAATGCAATAAGAACTATCACAGCAATAATGAGTGAGGTGATCGATACACTGTACCCTACAGTGTAGATGATCTTTATTGTAGAAAAGTAGGATTGCTATGAAAGAAGAAAAGTCACGTCACTTGCAGCCAAATGACCACTGTTTTACTGATTCTGGTAGTTTTGCTTTGTTTAGTGCTTCCAATCTGTTCAAATGCTGACTACCTTTTAACTCTTTTTTTAATCTCACAGTAAAATTTGGCTGAAATCACTCATGAAGTTTCTTTTGTGGAGATCCATTCCATAGCTACGTGGATACAGCCCAGTCTGATAAAGAAACATATATCAGTCAGGATGGTGTCAAGCTCATTCATAAAACCATAAAAAGGCAATCCAGTCTCCCAGAAAGGCATTGTAAAAACTTTTATGTATTTTTATAAGCCTATATTTTATACCATTTTTTCTCCACAGTAGTATTGGGATAATCCTGCAGGCAGCTGATTGAATAATGAATACAGAAGTCAGCCTTTCCTGATGTTTCTCCACTTTCCTTCACTCTGTTTCCTTACTTACAATTTTGCCATCTATTCTTCATTTCCATTCTTATTGTGTTGTGGGTTGTTTGTTTTTTTTTTTTTAACTAGGGTTGTTATTTTCTTTTTTTTTTCTCATTGCCAGACTCAGTTGTTACTCAAAATGCCAATCAAAATCCATTTCATTTTAAATGGCACCTCTATCACACGTGATCTCTGAGTTCAACTATCACACATAGGAGCAGAAAATACAACGAATAAGCTCTAGGCTGCAAATCTTTCCCTTCAATCTAACATGGTTTGTCTCAGGTCCTACTTCAATGTTTTTATATCCAAAAATCTACACAGCTATGCAATGTGTTGATACAGTTCCCTTTGAGGAAGGGCAGATACTTGTTTTGAGTCTTAAGTATAAGTTAAGGCATTATAAAGGCTGACCTATGTTAGGATTTATTGTATTATTTTAGGTGCTTAAAAATTAGCTGCCTAAGTATGAGCAACTAATGCTATGGTAAGACAAGCAGTGTGAGAGCATGGCCATGGGACTGTACTAATTGTTAATACAATCCTGTTTCTTCTTATTCTGTTTCTTTTCTAGTTAATGAAGGGAAACAAGCACCCCCAGAAGACTCACTATAAAATGAGACCTTACCGCTTTCTGTCAGCAAAGAAAAGGTTCTATCACTATACCTGCCTTAAGAAATGCAGGTTGATAGGTCTGGTTTAGTAAAGAAAAAACTTTTGGTGCTGAGAACTCTACATCCAAATGATTTCTACCTCCTTTCTATCCATTTTAATTTACTGGAGATTTTTTCAGATTATTTCCACTGAGTTATTCCTCATTTTCTCCTTCGTAGCTAATAAGACAGCAAAACCTGTTTACGAAAGAGTCTTTATGTTACCATAATAATTTTCAGGATTGTGACATTTTCCATTAAAATAAGATATAGTGTTTTGGCTTGCTTCTTTTCTCTGGAAGAGGAGCTACAGGAAGGTAAGCAAATCTATGCAATATGTTTGTATCCTTATTAGAAATGAAACACTCTATTTACCCTGTATATATAACCTCTAAATATCACCAATTGTACAAATCTAGCTCAAGAAAAACATCAGCATTACAGAGATGCAGATTTTGAAACTTTTTTTTTCCTGTTGAATTAGGTATTTTATGGTAGGCAGGATGAGAAAACATAAATCCCTCTTGTCCTTAGATATTGCTGAGTTTGGAACGGTGGTGTTATAACAGCTTCTTTGCTGTACTGATGTTATGATGCCACAAAACCATCTTGCTGATTGATATCATAGAAATGTCTTAATTCGTATTTTATGAACATTTTGCAATGTATGTCTAGCTGTTATATCTGTGAGCAAGTTCAACAGAACTGCATGATTGTATGGAATTTGCAGCTGGTTTTATTTTTATTGCACTCTTACACCTGAACAATAAAACATCCTTAGCAATTCTCCAAAATAAGTGACTAGAGTAAAATTTGAACTGCATTCCATGTTGTAAGAAATTTCAGCCTCGGTTGAGTTTTCTTCTGCAGTGTTCTTCAGAAATAGAAAGGAATCCTATAATGTCAGCACATCACTTGTATGTATTTATTTAATTAAACTTACTTCTTCAAGTGGAATCTCATCTTCTACTGGACAAGCAATATGGTAGGGAGGGAATGGGTCAGACCAGCCTTTCTTTGTGCAGTTCCTTTTTACTATCCCAGCTGAAAGAGAAGCATTTTTTCTTTTCTAATGAAGAACCACATAACACAGAAAACAAAAACCAGGAGAAGACCTCTTTCTGGTATGAAGGTTGTACAAGGAGGAGAGGATCATCTCTACTAAGATATCATAGAGTTGATAGGATATTTTGCACAGGTACATTTAAGTTGTCACATACAAAACTTTTTATTTCATCTGGAGATAAAAAACAGGAAGAGAGAGGAGCAAGGTGACAGAGGTAGAGGTGGGAAGGAGAAAGGAAGAAATCATATCAGGGACAAGGAAGTCCACTGAAGAAGACTGGGAAGCACTGCTCTATCAGATTTCTGCCTTGTTCAGCACTCACCCCTCCAAGATAACCCTTCTCAATCCCACCTGCCTTGGGGCTTACTCTTCCTTTGCAGATGAAAGACTGTTTGTTCTATGAGGATACCACGTTTCCATAAAAAGCCTTATGAGTCAGATGAAGGATAAGTGAATCCCAGGGCAGGAAATGAATCTGTACAGATGAAAGGGATTTTTCTTATCCCTCATTTATAACTAGCATGTGTTGGGTGAGGCAGAGGTTGGGCTTTACTGTTTCTTTTTCTTGTGGAACTGTCATGTCTAGGTCTTTCTGGGAAGATTGTTTCCTCCTTATGGGTTTACACTTTGTTCCTTGCCACATTCACCCAGAGAGTAAGCAGCCACGGAGGCATTAGTTGTCAGTCTTACATTGGACCCAACACTTGCTACTTCAATGACAAAATTCTGCTTTGTATCTCCAACCTTGGTCTTAAAGAATAATAACATAATTCATTTCTTTGCCTTTCATTTCATTCCACACAAATCAGAACATAAATCTCATAAAGCCCCATGCTTAAGACCTAGACAACCCCCACACCAGCTCTGTAGAAAAATCACACAGCGTGCTGATCCCAAGGCCTATGGAAACCAATAGGAATCACTCTATTGATTTCTGTGTTCTTTGGCTCGGGCCCTCATCACAGACTATGGGATTATATCCAGTTATGGATAACGCTTATAATACAAGAAGAACTGCTAAGCTCACTCAGATCCTGCTGAAATCTTTGCAGTAATACTCTGATCCAATTAGAGAGCAGGAATTTGCAATCTTTTGTCTTCATGCCCCATCTTTGGAAATCATCTTGCCAGGCATACAACACAACAACAGGAGTACAACCATGATAGTACATCACCTGTCTCCTTCATGAAGTAAAAGAGTATGTTTGGACATGGTAAGGCAAGAGTCTCTCCCACATCTGCCTCTGGCCAGCACAGTAATTTGTCCCAAGTTCTCTTGCAACCTCAGGCAGAAAGTAAAATATGCTTTTAAGCATGTTTAAGCATATTTGAGCAAAACACAAAAAAATTCCAAGACTTTGACCCTCCACCCTTCATATGCCTTATAAAAACAGCTTAGCCATTATTTTTATTCTCTAGTGAGAAGTAAACACCTACAGAGAACTATTTAATCTGCTTTAGTTAGACCCCCTGATTTAGATGGGGGTGGTTTTTCAGAAATAATGCAATAAATGAAAAAGTATTGTGGAAATGGAAAGGAGAGTGCTGCTAGAAGAAAGACCAGATGACAGTACTTGTTAGAGGGTTACCCTATTTTTAAAGATCAACCCACCCTCACATAACAAACATGATGCCATGATAGCATCTAGTTGGGGAAGAAATAGGACAAAAACACAAGGATTTACTCAGATAAATTGACTATCCATATTTGTATGTGAAAAACTCTTGAAAAAAAAGAATTAAAAGGAAAAGGAGTAGGTGGAAGAAGAGCTGATTGGAGAACAGGGATGTGGGATATTAAGTAAAACACTCAAGCATCTACATAGGCAGCATGAGTGTGTCCTGGCCCTGGTAGGGTGTAGCTTCTCTCTCGCTCTTTCCATCCTTCACACACTGATACCTGCTGGTGTTGCATTTCCACGTTCTTCTGGGTCCTCCAGACATTCAGCCTCCTTTTTCTTCAGCTCTGTCATAAAATCACATTCTGGATGGACATTCCCAGCAACCTACAGGGAAAGGAGTTTCAGCTGATTAGTAAGAAGAAGGTGGGTAGGATCTCATGAGCTATTAAGTCCAGACTCTCTTTTGCAACTAACACGGCCCGGTTAAGGACATAGAACACTAGCTTAGGGTTTAGCATTCAAAAGGTGCCACCACCTGCATAAATTTCAATGCTTTCAGCAGATGGACCAAGCTGAGCTCTGTCAAAGGCAGCTGAGCTGTGAAACTTTACATTAGAGCAAATAATTAGGCAGTAGCTGTCAGGAGATGGTACCTACAGCTTTTTACTGGAAAGTTTATAAGATTTCTCTGGCTGTGTTCATACTGAAAGATTTCTTTTGCCTGGGTTTGAGTGCAGGACTCATTGGCACCCTAAGTTCAGCCCCTGCTAAATCTGCATCCAGGGAGACAGGGTGCACTTGGACAAGTTCTTTTTCTTGACAGTGAAGGGCCCAGCACTGCAAGTCGTGTTCCAGTGCCCACCTGCTCCTCAGCATGGACATGCCCCTCTGAAGAAACAACATCTTGAAATGACATACAGTTACTGCAAAATTGTCTTTGGAATGAGCTCTTCCCTCCAAAAGGAATGAATCTGTTCTCTCCTTTCTGCCATCTGCCTTTCTTTACACAGGGTGGGAGGCAAGACTTTCTCTTGAAAAAAAACTCTGCATCAAAGCATTTGTTGATTTGGTGTGCTGATGTAAAGAAAAAAATTGGCACCCGATGTTTTACCAGCATGGACCTTTTAGTTGCTTTAGTCCTTGTTTGGACTTGTGCTTGTGCTCACCTGGACACCATAAGAGAATTAGAAGACATCCAGAGTACCTTGACCACCAAAGAACAGTCTGCAGCAATCTGTGACACACCACAGCTGCTGTAGATGTACCCACTGTGCAGAAGTACATGTCTATTTTTAATGAAGAAAACCATATGTGTCTTGTCCAACCATATCCATTGTCCCCAGTCCCAGAAAGCTGGTTGACATCAGAGGTCACTGGTGCCAGTGTGCTCTATATGTGTGAATATAGATATAAAGACACAGATAGACACAACAGAAAATAAACTCAGGATGAGACTTGCATGGTGAACAGATGGCTGGCATATGGCTCAGTTTTGTTCCACCCAGGGAAGATTAATATTCAGGGAATTTGGAAAATAAAGAGCTGGCTTTCAGTTCATTCAGAGGGAAGATTGTATCAGTTCCAACAAGCTGGTGTTTCCCCTCCATGTTAATGTCCATATCTCATGTCAGTCTGTGGAGCATTCGAACTGCATGTTGGCTAACAACCTGAAGCTCCCAGGCTGCTGGAGAACACTGTATTTACTGCACTGCCTTTTCTCTGTTGGGGTTTGGACCCTGGCAGTGGAAAATGTCATGTATCCACATGTATGTTCTTCAAGGAGATATTCTGCTTCCCATTTACTGCACTTCTAGGAAAATGTGGTTTTCCTGTCACTGACAGACAACAGTGCCATGGATCAGTCTAAGGCAGGAATGAAAAGGAGGGCCCCATATTCAAGGCTGAATGAAGTTTGCTGTATTTGAGAGGAAGGTAACTATGAATAGATGGGGCAGAGGCCAGTCATTGCCTTAGACCCAAGAGGTGGAGATCTTATGTGTAGGACACCTCAGTGATGTCAACCTCAATCAATAAAAACAGGTAGTCCACGGAGCTCCTCAGCTCCGTGTCACTAAGGTATGCAATGGTAGGCAGGATGACAGAAGATTGGCATCTGCCCTGAACATCTTTGCTCAGTTGAAGTCTCTTATGCCAACAGATATTCTTCCCCACTTTTACTCACCCTGGACAATGAAGGTCATCTATGCTGAAAAGCTCACTACCCATCATGTATGGCAGTTATTACAAGAAGTAGCTTTATTAATCAGTAGGGAAAACCAGCCCATTTACTGAAAAACTATTTTACAACATTCTCTTGGTTTGGTGAACTGTGCCCAGAAAAACTTCAGTAGGCAGGAAATGTACCCATTTACACGGTCCTAAATTATTTCTCCTGGCAAAAAAATGACTACATTTTGCCTATGAAAACTCTCTTTGCTCACTGAAATGCTCATGGCAAGAACAAAGGTTGTTTGGCTTATTCACCAGTCAAGGAAACTTTTTTTTTCTTTTTGTTTCTAAGTCTCCAGACTTGTGAAAACACTTTACCACATGCATCTCAAATAAAAAGGTGAGGCTGATCAAGTGCCAGGTATTTAAACTATTACCTCTCACTTCAAGAAGACCTGACCTTAAGAGATACTCTCGCAGTTTATATTCAAGTCAGCACTAACCACTGCTTGAATAAACATTGAGCAAGGTCTGCTATGACAAAAAATCTGTTAGGATAAACTAAAAAGTTTTATTTCACTCCTAGGCTGTGCTCTAAATATATTCATCTCCTTAGAGCATTTGACTACATCTAGAAGACACACTTTTTGAACAGTTCTAAATGCTATTCCCAAACAAGGTGTAGAATCAGCTTCCAAACTACTCTGAAAACATCTATAGATTTGTTTAATCTCATTTTCTACCTCCTTCTCTTCTGCTCACTTCTGAAAGCATCAAATAACAGGATAGAGACATGAGCCATTCTTTAAGACAAGAATAAATGGCTGTCTGGTCATTCAGCTCCCTTTGGTGTCTACATCTATAGAGACATCATTATCTGATCAGTCATTTCAAGTTCCTTTCATTATAACAACAGAGAGAAGCCAGCATTTTTGTGCATAGATCAGTTGAATTATTTTATATATTTACTTTCAGATGGAATGAGCTGTGGTTTAGATTCAATTCACTAGGATTCCCCTGGGTGTTAAATCCATGGTTACATTCTAAACTTGGCCTTCATAACTGAGTTAGACGAATACCACTTACTACAGCTGCTGACATTATGCAGGCTTGTGCATGCATCATTACAGCAGAGCTATTTTGCCTGGTAGTTCAACTGATAATAAGACAACTGTTTCTAGTTTGTAGGATCCCTAAAGAAATGAAGCTCCATAAAATCTTCTAGTTTGCCATTTTGGTTCACTTGTCCTAGGATCATCCCTACAGAAACTCCCTTTGTAGCTCACAGATTACAGAATCACAGAATGGTTGAGTCTAGCAGGAAGTTCTGGGGACCATCTAATGCAGCTTCCCTTCTCAACACAGGGTCAAGCAGAGCAGGTTGCTCAGGGCTTTGTGCAGTCGGGTTTTGGATATCAACAAGGATGGGGACGCCACAAACTCTCTGGGCAGCTTCTTCTACTGAGGGGCTACTCTCATAGTAAAAAGTGGTTTCTTGTGCTTAAATAGAATTTTCTTTATTAAATTTTGTGCCCCTTGCCCCTTGTCTTTTCATTGCATACTACTGCAAGTGGGCCAGACAGATTGCCTAGGAGTTGCACTGTCCACAAGAGAGATGCCCCTCTCAATGGACTAGAGGGAAAGTCCTGGGTAACTGTCATCTTACTTCAGAGTCTTCAACAAAATGTGTAATATTATGGTGGATGAATGTGAGCTCTTCCACCACAGGCAGCCTCTTGTGTTAGGCAGACGAAGCCAAACAGGAATCCAAATTTGTCTTGTTTCTCTTTCTGAATTCTGGCAGATACTTTTAAAGGACTTCAACATGTGGAATTCAGCTACAACTTCATGATGCTTCCACTACCTTGAGACAAAATAAATGAATAGTGGCTTAACTCCAAACTGAGTTGCTGTCAGGGTCCTGAAGGGCCTCAGTGGCCCTGCTCAGCCTGCCATGGGGCCTCCTTCTGCTCTACCCATCAGCCCAGAACCCCCTTTCGGCTCAGTCGCTGTCTCAACGATGCTGTGGGATGGTGATATCAAGCTCCAGTACAGCCCTACCCTGCCCAGCCTTGCACCCCGTGGATGATGAGTTAAGCTAAGGAAACGGGTATTTCCCTACTATTCTTTTCAGAAGGGCAAAAATGGTAGGAATTGTGCAACAAGAGCCAAAATAGAAAAAATTTTTGAAAGGACCATAGCTAATATTTCAGAATAACTTTATACAAAAATCTTCTTGTTGTTGAGGAAAATGAAGTTACAAATGAAATAAACACTGATATGTTCCAAACAGAACATGAATTTGCAGTTGCTCTATCTATCAGTTAATGTATTCAGTGGAGTTGTAGGTTAACACAACCACTGAAAATCAAGCAAATCTTTACCCTTGTCAGAGGGCCCCCGTTGAAAGTCTTGTTAATGTGAGAAAAAATAATAATAAAAAACTTTAAAAAAAAAGGAAAACATCTTCCAGATGAGGCTATATGAGGGACATGCAAGCATTTTGCATAATTCTCCATGTTTTCATAACATCATGCAAAATTTGCTGCTTGAATGTTTTTCCTCTGCTTTCTTTCATATACATCAGAACAAATCAATATTTGCATTCTTTTCACATTACAGTAGGCACCATACAAGCAATGACAGCAAAAAAAAATCACAGATTAGGAAAGCTGAGAGTCATTCTCTTAAGCATTTAAAACCTCTCCAAAAGCTGAGTTCCAGGGAAGCACTTCCAGGGAAAGCACACTATCAAGTTACACCAGCCATGAAAACAGATGGCTGTTTTTCCATCATATTCTGCTCAAATAAGAGTTGTTTACCTATCTTCTATTATACTAAAACATGCAACACACACTAGGAGATTTTTATTATACATAAACCTATTTTTGATCAGTACGTAATCATTTTGTAACCAATTCAACTTTATAGAAGAAAGTGCTATTTCTCTTGGGTAACTGGGAGAGTTCTTGCAGAGACTTTCAGCGATAATTTTAACTCTTAGCAGTGGATCCTGATATTCTCGCATAAGAGCAATCATACCTACGTGCTCCCACTACAGAGAAGCAGAGGCTGTCACACAGCTGATACAAAGCAAACCATAGCTTCACATCCATAAAAAGTTTTTCCAGTCATTTCATTGTGTTTTATTTCTCTTGACCCACAAAACCCAAGCTGCTGTGCTCCACCACTCACAGCTTCAGAGGAGATTCCCAGGGAAGAGGAAAGGGTATAGCAGAAGCATCACAAAGGGAAGATGCTGAAAATATAATTAGTCTTAAAAACAAAGAAAATATCCTCCACTTTTCACAGGCATTTGCTGATATCTGTGTGATCCTGAATGCTGGTTTACTAATTATTGTCCAAGCAAAATACCAGTAAGACCTCCAGGCTTTTCAAAGCATTTGGATATTTCTAATTCTGCCATAAGCATCCCTGCTGGTTCAACTCATTGGTTACCTGCAGCATCTCAGCTGCTCACATATTAAATAACATTAATGATTCCAACAGGGCAGGTGAAACTGTAACTAGTAAGACTGCATAAACTGAAATTGAAGAAAACTCTATCAAAACTCATCTGCTCTGATGTTACAGCTCTCCTCCAATTTCTTCTTCTTTGTCACTGTCTTTTAAAGCCTACACACAAAAAAGGGGGATTCTGCCAATTATGTTTCTCTTTAGTGACTGTGTGGTAGGAAAGCAGTGAAAAGTATTGATATATAGATCCTACAACGCGTGTCCCTTCTGCCGCTGTTCACACTTTTCATAGCGTCTTGCCTTGTTTAACTGGAATCCAAAGCAAATAAAGAGAAAAGAGACTCATGCAAAAAGTAAAGCTGGGTCTGACCATCTGCTCCAAGAAGAAAATGAACAGTTCTTGAAAAACAATGAAGTAAAAGCTTTTTTTCATGCAATTACTTACAAGCACTGCCAGACTCAGCATGTACAGAGCACGGTGGTATAAAGCACTGGAGTTCATGTTCCAAAGCAAGAGTCAGACTTCACCTCTTTAGCCTTTCTCAGCATCTTTCCCCTGCTTTTTGACTCCTGTTTCTCCTGTCAGTTGCTGAATTGAAGCATTTATCTTTTCGCACAGAAGTGACGTAACAGTACAGTGAGGAGAGAAATAAATATTAACTGGTCTCTAAGCTACATTTAACCTTCTATCCACCTTTTTGACTTTATTGCAAGCTCCAAGAGTGGACTGGATGAAACGCATGATTGATCTCAAGTTTATGGGAAGCCTGTACCTCCTGGCAAGACCCTTTTTTCTTCTTTTGTTACACTAAATTATTTTAGATGGTAATTTATTTAGTGTGTTTTAGATGGACAGCTCTAAATATTTTTAATCCCGGATTCAAACAATATGACTGTCCAAACCAGGACATTGGCCTAAGAGAAACCTTCTCCTAACAACTGATGTTAATATCATTTTATTCTAATAAAATACATTTCATAGTGTGATTTTAGTATATCTGTGTGTGAATGTGTTTGTATGGAGTATAATGGCCTTGGTACTATATTCTAAAATACAAAGCTACTCGCAGGCATGTAAGCACAAATTCTGCTGGCTACCTGTTGGACATTGATATGAAGGCAAAATTCATAAGCGATTCTTCTCACTTTGCTTCAGTCTTCTGAAAATTCAGTGTCTAAGTCTAAAGAAGTCAACTTCTCTAGTAAAAGTATAGAAATATGTACACTCCGTTCATTCACCTCATCCTAAGTTGTAAGACAGACCAGATGAATCCCACTCTGGAAATACCCACTCTCACTCAGAGCTGAATGTCTATGTCTAGATGTCATAATGTCAACTGTACATGGGCCGTGCTGTGTGTATATGAAAACTTGTCTATTTATTTATCCAATCTTGGAGGACTTCAAATTCCATATCAGCATTAAGCAGATCTGAACATTGTAAAATGATATGAAATACTTCTAAAATATTGTTCTCCACTCTTCTATTCTCATATCATTTCATTCCTCAAAACTAATTCTTAACCCCAGCTCCCATCTTCCCATAATGGTCCATCCTACAATTCTGTTTTCACCTCTGACATTACTTTTTTGCCCCACTCACCTTTCAGCAGTTATATCAAATGACTTCTTACTGCTTATCTACAGAGTTTGGGTAGGAGAATGTTGGCATCTTGAAAAGGAGCCTCCCAGCTCCTAGAGTCACCACAGCTATGAGGAACTAAAGTTGTACTTTATAAAATATATAATATATAAAATATATAAAATAACTTTATATAAGGCTTGACTACATTTGGAAACATCTGCAGAGATGAAGCCTTCAGCATTTGGTTGTAGGTTGGATCTGTGAGAGAACTGAGTATGTGCAATGTATGAAGGTGGTTTTGGTGAGGTGAAGTGGGCAAGATTTCCTTTTATTTCATTTTTTCCCAAAGCCTTGGACCTTGTCTAAATTATGCAAGCTTCCACAGGAACATCACAATCAAAATTAGAGCTGTGTTCTTGCCACTTTTCATCATCTAGTTCCAGAGGATGAAGCTCTAGACTTTGCAAATTAACACTTAGATGGGCAAATTATCTTATTTTCCCTAACCTCATTTCAGAAGCTGCAGAATCTCCAGAACTGAGAGTTTTCTCTGTAGAGGTATAGCATGGAAAAATTTCAGCCCATAATGCTAAATTTACTTTTTTCAGCTGGTAAAGTTTTGAAAAAAAAGCTGGTAAGAGAATTCAAACCTACAGAGTCTTAATTCACCACACCACATGCCTTCAAAGTAATATCTGGCAGCAGTACTCAATTTTTGCCAGTGTTTTGCTGATTATCTCATATTACCATTTGAGGAGGTAGACAACAGGGAGTTTTAGCTTTCTTACAAACATTTGATATTGTAATATTCCTTGAAAATCCTATAAAACCATAGTACCTGGTGGTATCATCACAAGCTCATGCCAGCAGAGCCTGTGTTACAGCACTTGGACACTTTCCTTCTCCTTTCCTTCCCAAAGAGATTCCAGATGAAAGAAAAAATTTTGGCTCAGCATCCATCAGATTTCCTGTAATATATCAGTGCTATTGAGGTCAATAGTCTTTAAGCTATCCCACAAATGGTCTACAAATCATGCACCCTACAGTGTTTCAACCAGTGTTTGAAAAAGAAGCATCAACAGTCCTGTTTCAAATGACTAGAACCTCACATTTCATGGGGATGCACTATTTTGGTCCCTGTATTATTAAAATATGTTGCATATGAGTAAGCTTTTGGTGTACATATTAGAATTTTCCATTTCGGCCACCACATTTGAACCATTATATGTGTTTATTCAGTGCTGTTGAAGCCATGCCTATAAAAACCACAGAAGGCATTGCTTACCACTTTTCAACGAACCACAGCACATAGAGAGTTATGTAAGACATTTGAAAAGGCTTCCATTTTTCAGGGAGCGTAAGCAGTGATATAGAAGGGTCTCATGCCACACAGGAACTCTGATCATCATGGGCCAATCTGAAAAACTTGGGTTTTGTGCATTTTCAGCCTTATTCTGACAATCTGCAGCACAGACATTCCATTAAAATGAGTTCCTTCCTACTGTCGCTGTTTTGTGCAAATTTCCAACTGTTTGTGGTTAAGGAGAAGGACATGTCTAAAAGAAAGTAATGGACTTGTGGGTCTCTTTTTTTTTTTCCTTAAAAATGACTATTTTTTTTCATTTAAACAAAGTTTCCTCAATAACTTGCAGAACTTTGAGCTTCTTAGTTTCACCATAAAAGCACATCTACAGCACCAGTTTTCCACAGGCAAAAAGTTATCACTTCCTACCAGTTCTACCCAAGTTTTTCAGCCTTGAATACCACCACCCCTGCAAGTCCACTCCCACACTTCCGAGCAGAGGCAAGCATTTGATAGAGCAGTGATTACTACATCTTCTCTCCACTCATCACCTCCACAATCAACGCACCCCCTATTGCACGCAGCTCCTCTGCCAAGTTGTTTCTAGAGGTAGCAGCTTGCATTTAGGATGTCAGAGCTGCCAAAGAGAGATTGAATACACAGGAGAAGAAATAAGCTTCTCCCCATGGGCTCTCCAAAGGTGAAAGTCTGACATTTTCACAGCTCTCCCAAGGATCCTCTTGCTGCTCTTTGCAGAATGGTTTTAGCTTGCACTACCAGCTTGCATAGTTTGTGAGATACTGACGGATTTCACAACAGCTCGTGGCCTCCTCCCAGCCACACTCTTCTCCTTACACATAGAACATCTCCCAAAACTTAGCTAAAATCCTTGGGGATTTTCTGCCACTGTTTCTCTCTCTGCAAGACTCCCTCCATTAAAGCAGCCACAAAGACCTTTACACAGAGGTTAATCTTATACAGATGAAATGTAGCTATTTATTTTATTTAGACCATGTCTGTGGAAGTCTCCATATTTTGTACCCAATTCATCTGATTTGGTTGCTGTGGGTTATGATAGAATGAATACACAGAAAAAGAATAAAAGTAAACTAGCAAAGCTAAATGGCATCACTGAAAAGAGCAGTTGGATTTCCCCAGGCAACAAGAGCACAGTTAGACTACCCTTGTCCTCTCTTCATAGCTTTGAGAACTCAGTGCTCATATACATCTGATCTGCCTTAAGCAACTCAGGTTCGTGTCTCCTTTTACCTTAACCACCATGCTACGGCTGTTACATGTAAACATCTGAGAGTAAATTGTCTTCCACCAACATGTACAACAGGACACTGTCTGACTCCAACAACATTGATGCTGATGGGGGTGTGGTACGGCTAAATTTCACCCATGGTGTGAAACACTAGCCAGCACAATATAGTCGAAAATTTATGGAGAACATTTCCACAGCAAGTAACAGTATTTAGTTGCCTTACAGTGATGGAAAGCTGGAGAAAAACTGTAATACTGTGAATGGATATTTCACAATCTTACCATTTACCTAAAAAAGAGAGTAATGACTTATTTTATTGACATAAAAATACACAGGGAGCTTCCAAAGTTAAAAGTAAACAACTTTAAATAGTCAAGGCTTCTGAGATAACATTGCCGTAGCTTCATATTTCCCAGGGGTCATGCCAAGGGAAAGGTATTAGGATCCAGCATTGAGAGAAGGGCTATGATTAGCATTTTTTCTTGAACTTGTTAATCCAATCAGCAGTGTCAAGACCAAAAATGGAGTCAAGACTGCTTCTGTGGCCTACCAATGGGCACTCGCTGTCTTGATGAAGTTTGTAATACTGAAGGCAAATCCACTGTGAAATAAAGGGAAATTTCAGTCTCTACCGTTGTCTCCCAGAAGCTCTTATTGCCATGACAATTCTTTAAAACTATTGAAATTTAGAGGAAAGGTGTGGGAGGGGAGGGGGGAGGAAGGCTGGGTCTAAGTCATTTAACCACAGCTCCAAGAATAGGCAATTTTGTTGTGCAGACGTGACAGATAAATGTTCAGTTTCTGAGGAAAAAGGGAATTTTTGAAATGGACAATCCAGAGCTTCGAAAAGTTTTACAAATGGGACCTTGAATTATCATATAATTACTGAAGCCCAAAACTATGCAGTCATAACTATGCAGTGGAATTAATTTTTCTTTACAACATGGTGTAAAAGGGTGATCGTTTTGCTCGCACCATGTATGAAATGAGCAGATGGATTTTAATTAAAGCTGTTTCAACACAGCGCAAATTGTAGAGCATTAACTCTTGATCGTGTTAAATTAAGTCTGTTTAAGCACTTGTATACCAGGGTTTTGCACCAGTGTGCTTGACTGATTTTGTTTCCACCGGGATACATTTTCCAGCTTGGCAGTAAGGCTATGGCACAGTTACTTGACCACAGTGCTAGCTTCAGCACTTCTTTCCTTCCCCCTTTCAACTTTCTTTGGGTTGGTTACTCCATGCCAGAGCTATTTGTGGGCATAGTGGGGAACTGGGGCAGGGAGCCGATCCCAACTTGAAATAAACACTATTTTCCCCCAGGAGAATCAATTCCCTGGTCCAGTTCACCGTGTCTTGTACATGTTGTCAGGGTAACAAAGAAAGCTCCTCCTGGTAGAGAAGCCAGGGCCAGTTTTAGGAGAGGACAGGCGCCACTGAGACAAACCTGATGCCATGCCTTGCGGCTACCTAGGGAACATCAGGTGATGTTTTCAGACACGTATCTTGTCATTTGAGTGCTGTATTTAAAGCTTTTCTTAAGATGGAAAAAAAACCCAAAAGTTTTTGCATGCAGAAATAGGAAAGCATAAACACATGCACATGATCTGTACCAATGATCGAATTAGGCTGTTTACCTTTTTTTTTAGTGGTAGCCTGTTACTGAAAAACTATAGATTGAAGTGGATTCTCATGCACACTTATTGCCTTCATCTTTGGTATGGTCAAAGGTTTAATCAGTGATATTTGGCTTGATTTCCTTATTTATCAGTAAAAAATATTCCCTTCCATCTGCTTGTTATTAAAAGTTGAGTTTGCAATTGAATGGTAGGGCTGTTAGCATAAATATAATAACGTGACAGGAACTTTTTTATTCTGAAAGGTAGTCTACAACAGTCTTCATTGATCTGAGCACATTTCATAAGATTTATTTATCAGATATTCCTACAATCACTTACAGATGGCCAAAGTTTTGTATAATTTTTAAGGGAGCCAATCAAAATTTTGAAGGTTGGTGGTTTTCTATTTCAGGGAAAAAGCAAAATGGAAAGGAAGGAAACCCACCTCAAAACAAACAAAACTAGAAGAAAAAATCAAACGAAAACTAAGGTGAACATAAAATGGAAATTATTTTTTTTTTTTTTTTTAAATAAAAGAACCCCTGAGCATAACCATAAAGACAAACTTCAGGTTTTCTTGTAATGAAAATTTAAGACCTTGTTCAGTTTTAATGGACTTATTTTGGATTTTGATGTGGGAACACCATTCTCCTCTGAAACAGTTTTGAATGATCATTAAATTAACTTGTCCATTGATTAACTATTGCTTAATGTTCACCACTGATTGCCCATCATAGTACAAAAATAATTAAAAGTTTGATTTAAATGTTAATTAAAATTAATTCTTAATAAAAAGATCAATAAAAATATTCTTTGAAGTATCTCTGTGTATCTTATGAGTGCAACATAAGATAATTTGCAAATTTCTATTACAGTCCATGAGATATCTTCTGTCTTGAATTGTTTGCTGATTTCTCTTGATTTCTGTTATTTGGGCTTGATATCGATAGATGAACGCAATAAACACTCATTTCTAAAGCTAGCTTTCATCTGGAATCAGTATAAAAGGCTCTGAATTTTTTTGGTTGAGGAAATTCTCTTTCTTTTTTAAGTGAAATGTTGTCCCAGCCAAACAGAACATTAATTTCTAACGCAATATATATCAATTACTTTTTCCAGCTGTACAGAAACGGATTACTGTGTGGTCCAAACCAGCTCTCTTTTGGTTCTCATTTAACTAGTTGCTCATTAAGACCTTTAAGATCTAAAAATGGCCCTTAGGTTCATCATCTGTCACTATCTGCTGGTCATACTCCACCAGCGCCTTACCTCAGAGAAGGAAAGTACATCAGAAAAGTACTGCATTAGTAACTTCAGGACATAGTACAACAGAAACAGCTGCACCAAGCAATCCTAGGCTGTAAAAAAGCAAGCACACAAACACAATCTAGGAA
The DNA here is from genome assembly GCA_033124195.1 of Coracias cyanogaster. Taxonomy (NCBI): domain Eukaryota; kingdom Metazoa; phylum Chordata; class Aves; order Coraciiformes; family Coraciidae; genus Coracias; species Coracias cyanogaster. Next base: position 41,871 of record JAVSBS010006231.1, read on the forward strand.
GCTGCTGTTTGCAAAGCAGGTCTCCAGGAAAGCTTCTGAAGGTGGCTAACAAGGGAGGTAAGGGATGTTATAGTACTGGAGAAAGGCAAAATTACTCGGTGTATAAACAAGGGCATTACTTATCTCCTACAAGAAGCAATACTTCATGATGGTGAGGAGTCAAATTGCCAGAGTAATTTGACCAATATATGATGAGGGCTATTTTTGAAGTGTTTTTCAATAAAGCTTTGGATCTGCTGGAAATAATGTAGGCAAGCAGAGGATTTGAAGAGAGGCTTGGAAATGGCAGCATAAAGGGAAAAGTCAGAGGGAAAGCAATAGTTTTGCCAGAAGAGAAGGTGATGGGGATACATGACATACCTTTTATTATAAAAAAGACCTTTGGAAAGGAGACAGGAATAATTTTGCCCATGTCAGATATGACAAAAAGACACTGGCTAAAGCTGTGAGAGGAAAATTGTGGATGGGATGTCAGGACAAAACCTTCTGGAAGCAAAATTGGTAAAGCCTTTGATAAATCAAATGAAGAAAATGTGGAATTGCCATTTTTGGAGGATTTTGAAAAAGATCAGACAAACATCCATATGGGAGTGATGACTGAGGCTACTTTGAGGCTGCACAGTAGACTGGTTGATGTCTTGGAAGTCTCTTCAAGTCCTGTTCCTCTGTACTTTGATGGACTTCCAGCAGTCACAGGCGATTGATCCTTGAAGAACATCACCAACAGAGTTGTCTTCAGGGGTGGGCAAAGTAAGTGGCCATTGAAACAAATGAGAATTTGAAGGGAGAAAACAAGCAGTTTGTAAAAGTGTAATATTTTCATTTCCATAGCAGTAATTCATTTCCTGGTGAAACCAGCAAAAAAACCATGGATTTAGTTCCTCTATTGTTTTTTGGGTTGTTTTTTTTTTTAAAGAAGTTCAGCAGCTAGTGGGAGAAAAGACCAAATTTTCTTCCCATCTTTTTCTAGAAAAACAGCTGCCACTACCTCCCATGCCTTTGAGATGAACTTCAGTATGAGCTTCATCGTGTAAATGTTACAAACCTTCTAAAATCAGAAAATATCTGTCTTCACTGAAGAGAGGAATAAGAATAAGGTACACACATTATACTATTCTTCTAAATAAATGCAACAGTTCCTGGCAAAAAAAGTGCTAGTCAGGGGAACAAGAATGTCAGTCATGCTCTTAGCAGGCAGCATGTGTAATTGGTACGCAACAGTCTGAAAAGCAGAATTCTGTCCTTAGCTGTTCCCTGTTCCAGAATTGTTCTCCTCTGGATGGATTGATCTAATCTCTTTGGTGTAGTGAATGTGTATAGGGGGACCTTCATTGACGAGGTTCAATGGGTCAATATTGCTAATGAACACAGAAGTTGGTACTGTCCTTGGTGGAATTCTACTTTTTGGCCACGATAGTGTGACTTTTTTGCTTTCTAAGATATCTTATGGAAGCTCAGGTCAATATACTGGCTGAGCTTGCTCCTAAACCCTTACACAGGCAGCCATCACAAATATCTGTGCCTCTATTCTCCCCTTTAATGATGAGAATAACGCTGAACATGAAAAGTGTAGGGGAGATAAAATGTCACATGATGGTGAAGACAATTCTGTATTAATGTAAGCAGCTTATTAATTCTTTATATACATTATTAATAGAAAATGTGGAAAACAAGACAATTTTCCATAAATTTAAGACAGATTTAGGAAATAGGTACTTATGTCAGGCTTTTTGGACTAATATAAGTACCAAATAATGGCATAAAAGCATGCAACAAAAGACGTCCCAGGTGTTGAGTGCTAAAGCTTAATAAGGAATAAGACAGTTATTAACACGGTCACGTACAATACAGAGAATCAAGTGTAGCAGTAGGTTGTTAATGCTAAACTAAATAGCCCCACTGAAACAGTTATTAGTTGCCTTTATATTTTCATTGAATAGGCTAGTAGTGAGGTATTATTTTACAAATTATGCTCTAATAAACTCCTGCTGCCCTGACCAGACACTAAGCAAAAATCACCAACAAAGGAACATCTGCATCTAGTTAAGCAGGTGGATAGTTATTTCACTACCAGATTCTAACCACTATTAAAAATTGTTATTAGTCTTGTCCAGAAGTTTTGGCACTTAAAACTGCATTGAAAGGTATAACCTAAAGTATAGCTCATTCTTTTCCAAAATCGTGTTTCTTTTGAGCCATTGCACAGCCTACTTTTACCTGGGGAAAGTCACTGACTTTTTGATTGTATCATTAGCCATAAATGCCTGATCATCCTAATCATGGGAGAAGTTGAGAAAAAAATGGACCAATGACCACCACCTGGGTTTTGTCTTTTTTTTTTTTAACCTGGAAAATGGCAGAACTTGAGTATTACTCACACAGAAAGAGACTTATTTAACCATGACTTCTGGGAAAGTGGAATTCTATGGTTCTGCTTTGCTCACTGTGCTGCCCATTAACAAATCTTGTTCTATTGCAAGCACACAAGAGTACTGCTACCTCAGAATCAGGAGTGAAGAGCAGTGTGATTGGACTCTTCCCTACTAGGGGTGGCTGAGTTTCTTTCTTTTGGTAGTGACCTTTTTCTCCCCTTTCTAATGGAAAACTGCCTCCTGACACACTGAAAAGGTTTCCATGGACTTTAATGTAAGTTCAGACACCTGAGACAGGATTCCGTTACCTGAACAGATGTGGCTATTGATATCCGAGATGTTCTGGTTCATCCTACTTAACTTCCAGCTGGTCAGAAATAGTACAGGTGTTCCCTAGAACCATCAGTGTGAGTGTCTTTTGTACCTTGGGGTTACTCAAATGCCAATAGACATCATGTTAGGACAAGTAAATGAAGTAAGTAGCTAGGCCAGTATTTTCTTCCCCTGCATACATATATTGAGATGCTGAAGATAAGGTGGCCAAACCTCAGTCTGGATCTTGTCACTGTGTTGGGTCTGGCTGTTATGGAGTTAATTTTCCCATAGCAGCCATCATAGTGCTGTGCATGGTACTGGCAGATAGAAAGGTGTTGGTAACACACCAGTTCTTTAGCTGCTGTTGAGCAGTGCTCCCACAGCATGAAGGCTGTATCTCCAACATTCCCCCCTCTTCAGCAGACTGGGGGTAGGCAAGATCTTGGAGGGGACACAGCCAGGGCAGCTGACCCAAACTGACCAAAGAGATATTCCATACCAGATGATGTCTGCTCAGCAGAAAAGCTAATAGAAAGGAGGAGGAGGGAGAACACTTGCTATTTATGATGGTTTTCTTACAGAGCAATCGCTATGTTTACTGAAGCCCTACTTCCTGAAAAGTGTCTGAACATCATCTGCTGATGGGGAATAGAGAATAAATATTTTGTTTTCTTTTTCTTCCATGCGTGGCTTGTGCTTTGACTTATTAAACTGACTTTATCTTGACTTAAAAGTTTTTTTTCATGTTATTATCTCCCTTGCCATCCTGCTGAGAAGAGGAGCAATAAAACAGCTCAGTGGGCACCTGGTGTCCAGCTAGGATCAACTCACCACACTAACTTAAAAGTCTACTTATGCTGCTTCTAGAATAAAAGGAAAGTTATTTGCCTCCAGAAGGATCAAACTTTAGGTGAGTTCAATGACCTATTCTGCTTGCTCTGATAACTTAATTTCTAGATACTTAGAAATTATTAGTCATATTTATGCAATGTAGCAGATGGTAGCACAAACTCAATAGTTAAATCAGTGATACCCAAGTTCTGGTCATGGTGTTGGCTATGCAGTGTTAACAGCAGCACAAGATGAGTTAAGTGTTCATTCTTGGTGGCCTGTGACCACAGATAAGCTTGTGCCTGTGGTTATTCTGCAGATGGTTTAACATTGTAAAATGCTGGGCCAAAAAATAGGGGTTCTGATTGCATCGGTTACAGTAGTAATGAGAAAAGTAAGAAACATATTATTATTTTGATTACACAGTAGTAACCGAGTAATTACACAATGTGGTAATTCAGGAATGACTAAAGAGAAAAGGGAACCATATTAAACTACTCTCTCTTGCCACATAGACCCTTATTTGAGAAATGACATAATAGCATGGAAGTAATCTCTCCTTACAAACCTAAGTACTATAGAAATAGTTCTCAGCTTGACAACCTTACGGAACTACTGGCGTAGTAACATTTGAAGGAAAACAAGAAATATATACATATAAAAGTGTGAATGAGTGTGTAAATGTGATAAACTGTAACAGTTCTAATACATTGTCAATTTTTTTTTAAGAACAAATTCTGACTCTTTTTCAATTCACCATCAGTTTCCATGTACAGGCTTGATGTGCCTTTCTAGAAAGCTCAGGATTTTATTTTAATTTTTAAGACTAGATATTTAGAATCCTGAAACCGTCTTCAGGGCTCAGTAGAAAGACCAAAGATGAGATTAACCCAATGAAGAAAACCTCTGTTTTAGCCATTCCACCTTCTTCACAAATTTTGGGATACTTATGATCTGTCAAAATAAGGATAGTTGTGGAACTAGCTCAAGAAACTCATGTTTGGGGACTTGTGCCTTTCCCACAAAATTAAGTTGTTACATATAAGTGAATCTCCTAAAAAAACAATTATCCCATACCTGATGAGTCACTTTGAAGTATCTCTTAGCACATTGTTATATCAGCCTTACAGATCTTCAATTTTTTATATTTCACACACATATCTTCTCTCTTGAGATGGCACCAATCTGTGACCTTTTGAACAATACTGGGTGGTAACCACTGATAAACAGAGAAGGGACATCTCACCGTGACATTTCTTTCTGCTGTCATTTAGGCTAACAAGGCATATCTTCACCTTAAAAGGGAGTGCCAGCTTGCTTATTTTACTGGGGTAAAAACAGATTTTGGCAGTTGACTGAACTTCAAGATAGATTCTCCACCTCCCCCTTATGTTTGCCATATTTTGATGGATTTCGATGATGGATAAATAGAAGGAAAATCAAAAAGTATCAGGTGTTTTGTTACATGATCCCTAATAGACAAAGGGCATTAAAAAAAAAAAAAAACCCAGCCAAAACTCCAAACAAACAAAGAAAAAGCAGGTTTCTCTTGCATTTTTCATAACTATGAATATCAATTATGCAAGACTCACTGTAGCTACAATAACTGAGGTAAATAAGTATTTTAACCCTAATCTAACACTACTGCGATGAGGATTTAATTCTGTGACAGATGGCTGTTTAATTACAAAGATCTGCACTGATAGTGATTCACATCCTCCCTTGGCAACCAACTCTACAGCTTAGTTGCTTGTAGTTATAAAGTTTTTCCTAATATTTGATCTAATTCCTCCCTGCTGTTTTCTAACCCCGTTTCTTCTGCCCATAATGATGAGAAGGAATAAATGATGCTTGTCTCTTACATAACACGTTTTTTAGCCATCCTCTATTAATCACTAATTTCCCTTTCTCTCTGAAATCACACACCCAGTTCTTTACAGTGTCTCTCTGACCTTTCTTGCCCACCTTCTTCACTCTAGCATCTTTCTTTGAGCTTCCTCTTTCCCCCCTGTCTTATTTAATAGCAAACTTGCAGTGTTTATAAACATATTGTAAAAAAAAGAAAACATAACAGAATTTTTAAAACTGTTTTGAATGCCCTGTAAAAGCCAATGTAATGTCAAAGGCTTCTCTTCCCTTAAGACCTAAATATGACCAAAAGGACCATGACACTTCATCCAAATTGGGGTTAAAGGGATAAGAAACAACTTGCAGATATTCACACATTGTTTTAGAATTCCAACTGCAGCTACAGCTCTGCCCAGCAGACACACAGCGGTTCGTGCAAGGATTCAAGGGGTGCTGCACATCAGTGCCTTCATTTATCAAAGTCATTAAACTTGAATCTACAGCAGCTGAGGTGTCTCAAAACCAGAGAAACGTGCTTGAAAAAGAGGCAGTGAGATAGAGCCTCAGGTTTTTTATTTCTTTTAATGTCATGTTCTCTGCAGCAGCTATGCCAGCAGGGACTTGGGATATAGTTTAACTCCTCCAGGCAAGGCTTGGATAAAGAGACCCTGCCTTTTATATTAGATTCTATCCTCCAGCTATAAGAATATCTCTCATTTGATTCTCCAGCACATCTGGGATTTGTGGTGAACAGATCTGCAGCTCAGCTGGCCATACCTGTACCATCATGGCTGTCAGCTGACTTAAGCCTGTTGTTTCTCTGCAGCTTCCTGGTCCCTCCTGCTCACTGAAATGATATAAGCCATCAGTGTGCCCAGGTGGCCAAGGCGGCCAGCAGCATCCTGGCTTGTGTCAGAAAGAATGTGACCACCAAGACGAGGAAAGTGGTCATCCCCCTGTACTCAGCCCTGGAAGGCCAAACCTTGAATACTGGGTTCAGTTTTGGGTCCCTCACTACAAGAGAGGTGCACAGCGAGGTGCTGGAGCATGTCCAAAGAAGGGCAACAAAGCTGGTGAATGGTCTAGAGAACAGGTCTTATGAGGAGAGGCTGAGGTACCTGAGATTGTTTAACCTGGAGAAAAGGAGGCTGAGGGGAGACCTTGAGCTCAAAACCACTACCTAAAAGGAGGTTATAGTGAGGGGACCTGTTGGATGTTTAGGTAGGACATTGGGAAGAATTTATTCACCAGAAAGGTTGTCAAGGGGAAGTGGTGGAGTCACCACCCCCAGGGGGATTTAACAACATGTAGATGTGCTGCTGAGGGACATGGTTTACTCATGGACTTGGCAGTGCTGAGTTAAAGGCTGGACTTGATGTTCTTAAGAGGCTTTTACAACCTGAACTATTCTATTATTCTGTGGTTCTATGGCTTGCAGATCAATGAGTTATCTGTAATGATTTGACTTTTTTGTTGTAAAGAAAGTGACTCTACAGTTATCTTCTCCTATCTGATCAAAAGCCTGCAGGAAATTAAACTGTGGGCATTATCTCGATTTCGTGATTTTCAGAGCTTTGTTCCTAAGAAAGACAAAAAGAGAGGGTAGAAAACGACTGAGCCATAGTACTGATAGTGGACAATATGATCGATTGACCTCTGAAATAGCGCAAGTCATAAAACTTCCCATTTGTTCTCTGATCAGAAAGGGGGAAATGTAGTAATTTCCCTCTCTCATTCCCCTCGTGCAATGTCAGAATACCCGCATGTTAACAAAACACTACTTCCATACCAGGGTAGGGGCAGAGACTTGTACAGGAAGAAATAAACTGCAAACAAAGCAGAGTTGTAAACTTATCAAAGAAGTCCCATCAGAAGCAGGAAGCCATTTATAAATCTAGTTCATTTCTGGGAAGTCGGTGGTGTACAACACAGGGATGGCAGAACTTGTGCAACACAATTCTCCTCTGGCAGGTTCCTGAAAGACGAGCAAGGAGACTCAAAAATTTCCTGATTTATGTGTCTTGCACAACACATAGCGATGAGGTGCAGTAATCAGCATGAATGCAGCAACTCAAGATTCAGCATTCATTGTGTAATAACAATAAAGAGCATTTTGAATGGCTGGCAATTACAGTGAGATGAATCCAAGTGAGATGTTAGCCCAAGCACAAATTCAGACTAGGCAATGAGGGGATGGAAGGCAGCCCTGAGGAGAAGGATTTTAGAATATGAGTGGATGAAAAACTGAGTATCTGCCACTTGGAGCCCAGAAAGCCGGTTGCATCCTGGGCTGCATCAAAAGAAGTGTGGCCAGCAGGTCAAGGGCGGTGATTCTCCCCTTCTGCTCCACTCTCATGAGACCCTACCTGAAGTACTGTGTCCAACTCTGGGGCCCCCATATAAGAAAGACATGGACTTGTTGGCGTGGGTCCAGAGGAGGCCATGAAGATGATCAAAGGGATGGAATCCCTCTGCTGTGAGGACAGGCTGAAAGAGTTAGGGTTGGGGTTCCTTAAAGGGGGCCTAAAAAAAAGATGGGGACAATCTTTTTAACAGGGCCTGTTGCAATAGGACAAGGGGTGACGGTTTTAAATGAAAACAGGGGAGATTCAGACTAAATATTCAGACTACGATTCTATGATTCTAGATATAAGGAAGAAACTTTTTACAGTAAGGGTGGTGAAACACTGGCCTAGGTTGCCCAAAGAAGTGGTAGATGCCTCATCCCTGGAAACTTTCAAAGTCAGATAGGACAGGGCTCTGAGCAACCTGCTGTAGTTGCAGATGTCCCTGCTCACTACAGAGTGGTTGGATGTGATGACCTCTAAAGGCCCCTTTCAACCCCAAACTTTCAATGATTCTATGAGGCTTCTGTGATTTGCCCTGATGACCACGAAGAAACACAGATTTCCCCCTTATGTGACCAGTCAGAAAAAAGCAGAAATTTGCCTTCCAGACTGATTCATCATTATACTTAATGACACCATGCGTATCTCACTTTCTGGGAAGTTCTAAATAGTGAAATCATTCTTGACAACTTGCCCCTCCACAAGAACTACACATAGTTTTTACACCAAAGTGACTACGTGACCTGGAGTTCAGAAGAGGGTAAGAGGTCACATTGTCACAACAGCTTGATTTGTGTGACACAGCATGCTTGAATGTCTGAACTGGAATCAGTGTCTCCAGAACTGTAGAATTCAGTGTTGACAGCACACATCTCACCATAGTTACTGGACCACTGCTTGCCTCTGGTCACTCACATTCACATGGTGTTACTGAAATTCTCAGTGAATATCAGAAGAGAAAGATGTCTCCGGATGGTAAAATATGCAATATAAACTTTGAAAAATGGTTTGTTCTTTGATTTTAGTGTTGGGTTGCTTCCCCCTACACTACACATATAATCAGATTTAACTTGGGGGTTAAGGTGGGTTTTTTGTTTTGGTCTTATTTAAGGAAATGCTTTTTTTCCCTTGGGCTTTACCATAGCATACATAAGCTATACTCCTTTATAAACTTTTTTTTTCAAAGATTGTGGTGACTAAGACTGACTTTTTTTTTTCAAGTCTGTTTCCCACTCACTATAGAATAAACACTTTTTTCTTTATTTTTTTCCTTTCTTTTGGAATCTCATTTGCCCAAAAACAAAGCAAGGGTTGACCTTTCAACTGCTGCCCTGATAAACTAACTACACCTCTTGGTTTCACAACATTTCATTTATAAAAAATGGAGGAACTTTACTCTTAGGCCATATCCCTGACCTTCAGTTTTATAATTTCTTACTCTGAGTCAGAATATCTCAGAATACCACAGTCATAGTATTTAGTGACTTCTCACTATTCAATTGAAGTCCAATGGTTTTCTAGTAGAAGAGATTCTCAAGTAGAAGAGGTTCTCAGACTTCAGTTGTCATACCAAGCTCTAGCCCATGGGGTAGAAGTTTCTTCTGCTCATTGCCTTTTGTGGAAGATCTGCTCTGGTAGATGTGCTCTCACTAACTCTGAGTGCGTGGTAACTCACTCCTCGCTGTGTTCAACTTCTTCACACTAACAATACACACATGAGCAATTACTAGTTGTTGGGTGACAAATTTGCAGCCTGGCCAGTTTCACAAGAACAAGTCTGTGTGTGCGTAAGTCCCTTAACTACTGGATCTATCCTCTAGGCATTTGAAAGGGTGAGAAGTTCATTCCACTGGTCTCAGGTTGTAACCAAAGACAAGAGTTTGAGCAATAATTCTCAAAAGGGTGAAGAGGAACAGCTGTGAAGGAAGAGAGAGGGCTGATCATACTGTTTATTGTAAACCATCCATTGTAAAAGGGCACAGGTGAATTGATAATTATTTTTTAAGAAAAAAACAATATCTAAGTGGCATCTTCATCTGCCCTGAAGCACCTGTAAAATTATGAAAGTGATAGAGTTATTAAAACATATTCTAAAGGCTCGAAGAGGACAAAAGTATCTGATCACAGTGCTATCAGAGGCGAGGAGTCTTAAATACTCAAATGTATGATGTTCATTGATGTTTACTTCTTTTCTGTCTTTCTAGATTGGACAAGGATATTAGAGCAACTCAGCTACACACTTCTTCAAAGCAACATTTTATTGTTTCTTGTGTTTTCCTTCTTGATAAAGGATCTCAAGAGAAGAGTCGATAAAACATTTAGTAAGTAACATATTGTGGTCTTTTGCCTGCAGCCACTACACAGAACACTTTCTGAGTAATGAAAAAGAGAAATTATACATAGGTGTCATGATTTAACCCCAGACAGTAACCAAGATCCATGCAGCCACTTGGTCACTCCTCCCCACTCCCAGTGGGATGGGGAGGAGAATTGGAAAAAAAAAAGTGAAACTTGTGGTTGAGATAAGAACAGTTTAATCATTGAAATACAATAATAACAACAACAATAACAAAATATAACAATAATAATCATCACAAGTGATGCACAATGCAGTTGCTCATCACCTGCCGATTGATGTCCAAGCTGCGATTCACCCCTCCTGGGCAGCTTGCCCAGTTTATACACTGAAGGTGACATTTTATGGTATGGAATATCCTCTTGGCTAGTACAGGTCAGCTGTCCCAACCATGTTCCTCACCAGCTTCTTGTGCACCTGCTCACTGGCAGAGCATGGGAAACTGGAAAATCTTTAACTTAGGGTAAATGTTACTTAGCAACAACTAAAACATCAGTGTGTTATCAACATTATCGTCAAACTAAATCCAAAACACAGCCATTGTACCAGCTACTAAGAAGAAAATTAACTCTCTCCCAGCTGAAGCCAGGCCAACAGGATATCTGATATTTTTTTCAAAAATGAGTTCTGCAAAATGTGGAGAGCAAAGAAGAAATCTCAGATCAAGTGGCACACCAGAGTAACGTTTAAATGAGTTACACATTATATTAAATTATGTAGATCTTCCTAAGGCATTGCCCTTGTCATACTTTTTTATAATATTAAAAACACCCTCAGAACTTCAGTGCAAGAAGGACCATGTTTAAAGTCTCAAAATCAAAAAGGTTGATATTAAGCTAGAAATAATGGCTATAAGCTCATCCTGTGTAATTATGTCAATAAAATAATGGCAATAAACATGGTCTGAAAACTATACCTCAAAGTCTTTGCAAGTCAGTAGGTAATTAAACTTCAGAACATCTTTGTGAGGTAATGAAAAGTTACTTTTGCAGTTTTAATATTCTAATATTCAGAGAGAGGTTGCTGCTAGAGTCATAATTGCTGTATAAATTGAGGCAATTAATTTCTACACACAAACCCCTACTTTAGCACAAAAGTTCTGTCCAAGTCAGAGGGAGGGAAACTGAGGTAATTATGTACCACAGGCAAGTCCCCAGAAAATACTGTTGAGATTTGAGTTCCTAATTCAGTCCAATGTCTTGAAAATTTCACCTCAGGGGAAGAAAAATCAAACTTAGTTGTTGGTCTTCTACATCTATATTTATGTGTATATTATGGTTTGACACTAGAATACTCCAAAGTTCTGCAAACATCCTCCATCATTTTATGTTTGGTTTTGGTTTTGTTTTTTGTTTGGTTGGTTTTTACCAACTCTTACATAGATATTGCTTCTTTTTTCTTCAGGACAGCAAATATTGCTCACATCATTCGTCCAAGACCAAAAATGGAATTGGTGGCTCGGTCAGAAACAAAATCGAGGGCTTTTTCCTCTGGTCTTGTTTTCTAGACATTAGCTCATGTTCTTTGAAAACTACATGCTACAACTTCATTGCTATCACAGTCTGCATTAAGCTTTAATTTGGGATGACTTGGCTTCAGTTGTTATTAAATTAAACTCTTATCATAACCTAAATACTTGTTCTCGCTCTGTGTTTTCCCAGAACGCAACAATATTGGCTTCACACCAAGCTGGCACTCTGCACCCTAGACCTTGGCAGGGAAATGATATCTGTAGATATGCACACATGCAAACACTCCTATATACACATGCTCCAAATCTTTAAATAAAATTTGAAAAAAAGTTATTTTTCCTATTATTTGACCAGAACCCTGGTGGTATGCCTTCCTTCCCCAGCTCCTTTCTTTGCTGGCTATATTTATTAAAGGCAGGCAGCCTCACTTTCCAACTCTTTGCGAGTAGTGGTGGAGAAAACATGTTGGGCATCCCACCCACCTGAATATCCTGGCAAATCACTTGGGTCTCACTGTCTCCTTATTCTTCTTGTTTGCAGGACCTATATTTTTTAAAGAACAGAGCCCTTCAAAACGTCTAGTAACAAGCTGTGTCTCCGGATGCCAAAGGGACAACACAGAGCCACTTTGTAAAGAAGTAGATTGGCTGTCCTCCCTGCTCAGAGGGAGAAGGGCCTAACTAAGAAATGCGCTTGGATGGCACTGAAAGCAATTTGTCAAGTCGTCAAAGGGTCTTTGCACCTTGTTGGAGCCAGCTTTAGGAGAAGGAGGAGGGAAATCTCCATCCCAAGACTGTCTCTGTCACACCGGGTGATTAAAAATTAGCCTTTGCTGTTGGTAAAAGTCAGGGAGGAGAGCAACCAGAGGAGACCTCACTTTGTCCATCACATAGAGGCCAACATCGTGGCAATTTACCTTGGCAAGCTGTACTAATCTTATCCCCTCCCAATATCTTTAGGTTGCTTTATGATTGTTTTTAAAGGGCATTTCTCCTCTGTCGGATGACAGCATGTTTTGCTCATCCCTTTTTCTCAGGCAGTAAAAAGGATGCTTTGCAAAAAGCACCCAAAGGAACCAAATGTAATAAATCCCCATGATGCACGATAACAATTGTCTCACAGGGCTCTGACACATGGCAGCTATGAAGTCTGAATATAATGCACTTTCCACTACAGTAAGCCTTTGTTTGGCAAAGCTTTTCCACCAAATGACTTATCTGTGTGGGCAGCACTATTTCCCTGTTGGTCTCATATTTCCAGCCTCCCTTTCCCACCTCTACCATTGTCAACCTTTCAGTCACAACTGCAACCTAGTCTAGCAGTCGTCATTTTTCTTGGCCTCATTTCAGACAAAGACTGTTTTTAAGCTATCAGATAAAGCTGCACCAGTTTCACAAGGCCTTGAAATGACTTAATCCAAGGAAAAAAAATGTTTTCAGATTACATTTGCTAAAGACTGTTTTTAGATTTCCTGTCCCTCTTTTAGCTCAGAGAAGGAGGTGTGTTCCCCAGTGACATAATGCCAGTAAGCAACAGACTGAGTAATGCAGCCACTGTACCACATGCCTTTCTGCTGCTCGCAGATTGCATCGGTAACAATCTGCAGAAGGCTCATGGGGTTTGATTCCTGCCCTGAGAGACCAAGGATATGATTTTCTCTTTGCACTTGTCCAACACGAATGTTCCGCAGACCTCCATCATCAGGAGGATCACTTGCATGTCCTTCAGCACTGCAATTTCGTTGAAAATCTGTCACTCACTGGACAAGATGTGAGCTTTGCCTTCAGGTGGTTAAGCTTGTGCTTAACTACCCATTCTGGGAATGCTACTGGATTTTTTAACAGGGAAAGTGAGAGGGGAGGCTGATCCAGGATAAACAAATGTATAACACCATCAAAAAATGTCTACAGGAAAGTAGAACTGAGACAGCAGATACATACATTCACATGTATCGTGTGTTCTCTGGAATACTTTAGGAACCAACAGATGAACTTCATAATTTGAGTGTTTGGTTATTTATCTCCTGTCTCTGAAGTGGGTTGCTTGTCCACTCTCCTCCTCTTAGTTATCTCTTCCCTCCCCTGCCTGTTGTAGTAATTAGATAACACTTATAAGCCACGTTTCTATTATTTTTGTTTCAGAAGGAAGGGAGTAGGGGGGATTTTTCTTACTGAAATACCTATGTTATAGCATGCAGTTATACCATGGTCCCAAGAAAACAGCAAGGGAAAATATACGCTGAGAGCATCTTTCATTTTTATGGTAATAAGTGACATTCCTCAAAGCATACATTAGTCTAATGGGACCACACTGGATTCAAGACAATTATTTGTGCTGCCTTACACCCCAGTTAGTCCCAGATGCTGCTCTTTCACACCTCAACAGAATCCAAATTTAGACTCTGCCTTTTCCATCTGCTCCTTGTGTCCTCAGTTGAGTCCAACCTTTCATCCCCCATGACTGCTCAGGCCCTGATACTTCTTCTTGTATTACTTGTGAAGGTGATTAGTGAAAACTCAGAGTTGGGACCCTGGAGGTGCATTATATCCAGCAAATGAAGAAACATTAGAAGAAAGAGCCTGGGAGAAGTGGAAAAAAATTGTATGTCTCTCAAAGTCAAGTCGTTCACCAACTGCCTCAAAAATGTTATGTTAACCAAGGTGCTCCATAGAGGCTGGTTGTATTTCAGGCCAATTCTTTTGAAGTTTTAATCATCCTTATCCTCCTTTTGGTTTCCAATGTTTGACTCCTAATTTTCCTTGCTCCCAATGTCTCCTTTCAGCAGTCCAGCTTTAAATTCAACTGTATGTTCAAGTTCTTTGTCAAGTAGGCATATGCTGGAATTACTGGTCTCAGTGATGATCTGCAATTTTTTTTTTAGTTTGATTTGTGTCAAAAAAGAAGAGCAAGAAGAGGTGATTTCAATTTCAAAAGGTGCTTGATGCAGGATGGAGTAAGTCCAGAGCATACAAAGTGTCTAAAGGAGATACCACACTCTGAAGTACAGAAGGTTCCAGAAGTCCTATGAGAAGGGTGGAAGCTGAGCAGCCCAGTTCCTCTTTGCATGGTGTGTTGATGGATGAAGAACATCTGCTCTGACAGTCAATAAAAAAAGATAGTGCAGAGCTGGGAGAACAAATTCCTTTTAAGACAGTAACAAAGGTGTGAAACACATCATCATCAAGGCCAGATGCTAAGCAAAAATGGGACTAGTTCAGTGACATATTCCACTATAAAGCAGAGTAGAGGCAAATCATGTTGGGGCAAATATTAGTGAAGAAGATCTGAAATAAAAAAGGATGGAAATTATGAGGTGTGGAAAGAAGGAGGTATGCAAAAGGCATGCAGCATTTTGAGGAGGGATGTTCTTCATAGTGCAGCAAACTCAGTCCCATCTCGAATCTGCGTGGCTGAAAGGAACAAAGCAGAACAACCTTTCTAAAAGCATCTGAAAAGAATCAGAGAACATTTCCCACTGTGGCTCATTTTTCAGTCTCCTGTTCAAACACACCACAGCCTGCTTGTTCCCACAGTGCAGGGCTGACCTTAAAATCTTTCATGAGCTTTTGCTAGCTGCAGCCCAGCTGGTTTCAGTGTTCCAGCCATCCGCTTCTATTTTTAAAACCCCAGGTTGCAGACAGTTTTCTTTAGCTACCACTCCTCTGGGGATTGCCTTAAGCAGAGCTGTACAAAGCAGTAATGCTCCCTTTTAACATCCCTGGGCTTCTGAGGGACTGAAGCAGAGCAGAAAAGGAGTGAGGAAGATGTGGAAAAAATGGAGAGATTTCTTAGCTTTAGGTGGATGTTGAAGACCATAGACATAGACGGAGAAAGCTGTCTATTCAGAAAGTTCACTTGCCCTTCTGTTGGAAACATTACTTTATACACTCAAGTTCAAGGTTTCTCCTATATCCTAGCAGCCCATAGTCTTCTGCCTACTTACATCTCCATTAGAACAGGTTTTGGCTCCAAACATTCCCAGGGAATGCCCGAGATTTTCCTGGGCACTTCTGCCCCATGTCTCATGAGCAACTGAGGTCCTGTAAATCTTTACAGAACAGTCAAACCTGTCCACCAGCCTGAGGGACAGATTAATCGGACAAGTGTGTACCAAAATGTAGTATTCTGGATTTCTGTTACAGTATGGGCAAATAATTTCTATCTAAATCTAGATGTGATAGGGAGGAAGCTGACACGTTAGAATATAAAATCCTTCTTTCTCACCAAACAGCCTTTCTTTACAAGACTACAATAAATGTCTTCTCTGATGATTGACATTCATGCCGGCAAGAGATTTTGTTTTATTTTTTGATAATTTATATATTTGTCCTTCAAATGATGAATTGAGCTATAATTTCAAAACTGGAGTGTAAAGATCAGTGATGTAAAGTATAGTAAATGCTTTTATTTTTGTTGAAAACTTATTTTTAAAAATATTTTATTTACAATTACAGATCCTGTCTTGGTGTTCCATTTGCATATATATGTATAGACGTATACAAGAGAGACAGCTCTCTGTTAGTCAGTCAAGGCCTCATCAATATTGTGAGGGAATTACCAGTTTTTCAGAAAACCCTAATTTTTCCATCTGAATAGTTCTTCACTCACTGAATTCAGTAGACATACAGTGACTTTAACGGGTGCTTAGAGAATTAACTCACACATGGATTCATACCTTGACAACACCTAAATTTAGATGGCTTGGCTTGCAAGTCAAAACACATCTTCTCTGGAATAACAGAATTACATTGCATCTCAATATTGTTGAAAATAATCTGATCCAAAACATTTACAGACTACAGTATGAAAAGATGTTTCTCTTCCCCATAAAAGCACAAGGATTAAAAAAACAAGTAAAAAAAGAAGAGTGTGAAACAGATCTCTTCAAATCATGTCTTTGAATATAATCTGAGTCTTCATCAAAACTCACCCAAGAACAGTGTTACGTCTTTGCTGGGATAACAGGAGTAAGATAAGTGTGTTCCACACAGACTCATTAATAACTTTACATAACTGGCCCACATACGTGCTTTTCCATATGTAAGACTACATGCACAAAAGTTTATACACCTACATATAACACACTTTTTACTGAGTCACTTGAAAGTCATACACTAGTCTGAGAATCTAGCTTGGCACAGTGCGCCTACCACAGCAATCCCACTCTTTTTCATCCCTCAGATATCACTAGATCCCATATATTGCCAATTAATTATATCCGCAGACCTTGAAGCTTTTCCATTTCTATTTCCATTTCCTTGCAAAACATTCAGATGAATTTACGAAGCTAAGCTCATAGGACTGGTCACTACTTAAACCATTTATGCTGATTTATATTTGGAATAAATGTGTACTGGTGAAACCCTATAGTTTTTCTGAGGCCATTATTAAAATTTAACAATGATTTCAATGTTTGAATGGGCTCAGGAAATGGCTATTATTTATCAAGAAGCCAAAGTCAAGGCTTCTTAACAATGTTGCACAAAACTGACTAATTGGACAAACAATCCTTTAAGGAAAGAAAGAGGTTATTGTTCATTCAGTGAAAACTGTAGAATAATAATTAACCACTTTGAATGTTTTTATAAAAGGTCAGATGCAATAGAAGCGCAAAATGCTTGAAAAGTCCTCATGTGACAAGCCAAAGTACTTGAAAGGGGACATAAACAGAACTCAAACATGTAACTCTGAAGCGCCTTTATCACTGAAATGTCCACACAGAGCCTACATTGTCCCTCAAAGCCTAAAGTTCATGTTTTGAACAGATCCGCAGCTTCGTTCCTGCCAAAGTTCAGCCAGGAGTCAGAAATTGGTAATTTCTCCAAGTTCCCTGAAAATAGACACACCCAGATTGCACCTGATCCACATGAATAGGACCATGACTCTTACCAAAGATGTCATTCACCTTGTTAGATTTTAATTTTCTAAAAGCTCATTTACACGTACCCACTGGACAGAGATAAGTGACAACAGAGAGTAAGAAATTCCATCCTAAATATGTCACCAAGACATATTCAGTTATTTCAGGATACATTTATATTAGCAAATAAAATTGTCAGTGCCTATTAGGCCCAAGAGGAAGTATGGTATGATTTGCAGCAATGCAGCTAAACTCTCCTCCTATACATCTGTCTGTCCCGCAATGACAAGAATGAAAACAAAACTCACCCTACAGCCAAAATACCTGTGGTAAATAAATCTCAGTCTGTCAGTTCATCAACAACTTATATGAAGAAAAACTCATTGAAGTCCACTTTGAAGATTAACAGACATGGACTAACATGGATTAGCAAGGAATAAGACCTACAATAACTAGAGTTGCACTGCATAGCACACACTTCTGGGGAGGGACTTTTTGTAAAAACTTGTAATGATAAGACAAGGGGTAATAGGTTCAAACTGGGAGAGGGTAGATTTAGATTAGACATAAGGAAGAAGTTCTTCACTGTGAGGGTGGTGAGACACTGGCACAGGTTGCCCAGGGAAGTTGTGGATGTTCCATCTTTGAAGGTGTTCAAGGCCAGGTTGGATGGGACCTTGTGCAGCCTGGTCTAGTGGGAGGTGTCCCCTCCTGTGGTGGGCTAGAACTACATGATCTTTAAGGTCCCTTCCAATCCAAATGATTCTATGACTTTCCAGGCTTCTTTACCAGCAGCAAACAGGTTATTGCTGCTTGGACACAAAAGTAGTGTGTCAAACTGGCATGTCATAGAACTTTCTGGCCCTCATAGACTGAAGTAAGTGTTTGAGATTCATTCTCATGCCGGGCTAATGACCTGGAAGAGTTGAGATCAGATCTCTTCTAGCAGATGTGAAAATGTTAGTGTCCACTCCCTGCTATCACAAAAAATATTTTACTCTACCATGACAACGCAAAACGCTGTAAAACAAGCTAGGAAGACTATTTAGCTCTTCTTTCACTTCTTGAACAATGTTAAAACATTTTTTAGTAAATCAGATCTGGCTTCAAGACAGAAAATACAGTCACAGAACAAGTGACCTCTCTTCCCACAGAGCAATGATAAGGTAAAAAAATTGGGCAGGCCCATCATTTCCCCTCTCCCCTTTAATTCATGCCAGGTTCTTCTTGAGTAAGTAATAACATGAAATGGTGAAACAAGTCACCGTTTATAGTCACATCCATCTTTTGGATAGATTGCTACCTACAAGTGCTCCATTTACTTTTCAGGGGAAAAAAAAAAAAAAAATGTATGACTGTTTCCAGCAATTGCACTAAATGGCCACTTTTTGCCAAGAGTTGCTCTTTGGCTCCCGTGCTTCCAGGGAACATTGTTTTGTTTGTTTTCAACGGCAAGAAAAAAAAAGTTAATAGATGGTTCCTCCAGGTTTTTGTCTAGGAGTAAGGATACACCCTTTGAACGGATCGCAAGCTAAAGAGAGAAGAGATTAAATGGATCACCTTTAATTGTTAGTAGTCCTTCTCGGGACCTTGAAAATGAAGTGCAAAGGAAAAGAAGAGAAAGGAGAAAGAAATTTCTAGAAATGTTACAAAAGTGGGCAAATAGTATCACTACATTGATCATTTTCCACAAGCTTCTTAATTCCTGCTCTAAGACAAGAATAGAAACGAAACAGAGGAAATGGCACAATGAGGGCAATTCATGGCAAGATTTAGTTCATGACAGATCAGGAAGTTCAGGAGATCATGAAAAGGGGAGTGTATTGAGTTGCTAGGGTTACTTTTTATCGAAATCTATAAATCTCATAACACAATGATTGAAAAAGTTAAAGACCTTTCGTTTGGACAGGCACAGCTCAAGGGCAGCAGGGTATATAGTTCAACCAAGGTGAAAGAATGAACCCTATTGAATGCTAATAAAATCCACAAATCAGTTGCTTTCTATGCTGTGTGTCACTTCCCATTCTTCATTCCTGTGTTTATTTTGTGCTCAGCCTCTTTACCAAATTCTGAAGTATACAGAAATTTATCACAGGATGAGAGGCAATAGGGCTGACATCCACATCTAAAGACCATTATGGCTGACCTAATTAACCAGTTCTGCCAATTGCTGTAACCTGCCCATCTCTTCCTGCAGGATTAGACAGGGTGTAGAAGAACAAGAATGGTCATGGGCAGGAATGTATGGTTACACGGAAGCGGTCAGGAGAATAGATCCCTAGAAAGTTCTACTCAGAAGCAAAGACAGACAGCAATAAATAAATGATCTGGTGGTAAAATGGGGTTTGATCTGGTGATAAATACTTGAGGTCAAATTTTACCTTCCCAAAATTAATAACAGACAATGACTGTGGCTTCAGCAAGAACAGGATTTCACTGAGAAGGCTTAAGTGAAGTCCCACTACTGTCAAATCAGAATTTAGTGTGTTAACTCCCTCTGTAGATGTGAAAATATCAGATTTGTCCTATTTCAACAGAGGTTTGATTTCACAGTTCAGCTTCGGAAAGTCTATAAAATGATACATTTGTCCTCAGAAGGAATTCTGGGCTAAGTAATTCTTGTAATATCAGACAACTTATATACAAATAATATAGTCCTTTCAAGGACAGAATGCTTGAGTAAAATGAAACCCAGAACCATTCTTGACACAGATGTTTACTAGAACCCAGGCTGCAAGTGAGCCATATTCTTAACATAATTTTATTGTTTGACTCTTGGCAAGTCCAAACTTCAGCTGGGTAAAAGGAGAGAAAACATTGAGAAACTACGAGAAACTCTTTATTAGTATTATTGTGTTATTTTAATTTTTAAAAACATCAAGCTCTGAATTGTGACTGGTGCAGCTGGTGGATGTGGAAAGACAATGGAAGCTTCCTGGCTTATTGGCTGTCATTATGTTACGTTTCAATCGCCTTTCTTTCCTTGCACGTGTTGAAAGGCTATGCAGAGTTGAGCAACATGAAATCTAAAATTAAATTTCCATAGTCACAATAAGGAGGCAGAGGGTGTATTTACTTCTAAAGATAGATTACTAAAGTTAGGACCCAGATCTCCTCAGATTTTCTATAGAAACAAATCAATGGAGCGATGGTTCCTCCAGAAATGAGTTCAAAGCACTTTGCTCAGGCTTATTCTAAGTTGTCTTGTGCTGGTCTAAACTACAGAGTGAGTACATCTGCACTGCTGGTGTTCTCTATCCATGGGATGACAACTGACTCTCAATCAACACAGAGTGGATCAGCTTGGCATTGCTCAACTTTGCCCAGGAAAATTTTGGGAGAACATTTGGGATGGATCATATAGGCACTGACAACTGTGTTCCTGTACTTGGTCATATTCTGGTGCTTTTTTGATTTCCTAGCATCTGTGTATTCATCCTCTGTGGGTGTTTGATGTACTGTGGGCTCCTGAGACCACGGCAGGTGGTCCTTAGGTAATCTATGAAAGCATCTACCTGTTATCATCTTTTCCTGTCAGAATGTGTGATAAATACAGAAGTTTGTCCCCAGGCATGACCAGGGCACAGACATGATCTATTTGTCCATAGGTCAGGAACTATTAACACATACATCATAGGAACTGTTTTAAACATCTGTATTCCAGTCTTCCTCTTGATGTTAGGGAGATTTTGTTGAGGTTCTGGGTGATTGCATGTAAATATAGTCACCCACTTGACATTTGTTAGTGGGTTTCGATAGCTGTTGCTTCATGCTTTTAATATCTTTGCTGGGTATCTTCCAAATATTTTAAGGAGGTGATAACTTTTAAGTGTACTTGTCTAGCACAAAGCAAAACCATTTGCACCAGGAGTGGGGAGACCCTATGGTCTTGCATTGTTTAGAAACTGCTGTTCTTAGCTCAGGGTCTAAGTATTACAAAAGCACTTTAAATGTACCATTAAGCTTTTTATTCCTTAAGAAGAAGGGAGAGGTTTAAGCCTGGAATTCTGTTGAAATATGTTTTCACTTCATTTCCAAGAGCTTTACTGTAAATTCTTTAAACATTATCACTGTGGAGAAATATACCAACAGATCACACTTCATTTACTTTGACCTGTTTTTTGTTCCTTCACTAGTGAAAGAGTTATTGTACATCTTCCATCTATTTTGTTTATTATTGCGGAGATCATAAGCAGCAGCTAGAGCTGCTAACACAATGTAATACTGTTAGAAACCAAATGGAATGCAGCATTGCTTGTCTTCAAAGTTTTGGACTTCGAAGCATAGAAAATAAGCCAAGATACTGCTCTCTGCAGCAAGTAGACTAAGGAACAAATCTCCCACTTTCGCCATCACTGTATGTGTTAAGTTACCTCAAGCTTGTCAAAACAAGGTATTTACTGTAGGTGAAATCTGCAATCGTTCTGGGTTATAGATTTTGCAAGGCAAAAAAGGATTAATCTGGGTAAATGATTGTACTAGGATACTAGCAAATAACGTTGAGAAAATATTCTAGAAAGTGGACACAAGGCTGTAGTATCCTGCTTCATTTTTGAGTGTAATTCAGATAGAGCTTGCTTCCAGGTGAGGGAAGTGCTTTGAGCGCCTTGCAAGGACAGCAGCTTCCTTTTCCCAAAGGACAGCATCAAACCAAAGGAGCAGTCAAAAGGAGAAAAGTAGAAATTGTCTCAGTCTTACAGGTTGGCACCTGAAAAGCAGTATAGAAAATGAACTTGCGTTGCATGCAAGGCAAATTAAAAATCAAGAATCATGAACATTTTGTGTGTTAGCACAACTGATTTTGTTTATTTTTAAACCACCCCAAAACCCAACCATGCTGTATGTACATAAACGATACACAGGATAGCACACCAAATGTAGACAAGAAAGATAAAATGTATTCTGGTTTAATTTGCTGGAGATTTTAATTTTTTTTTTTCATTATGCATCTGCTCAACTTGATGGTGAAATGATCCAAGCTAGACAGATTCTCATGTCAACCCTCTCTCAATTCCCACTTCCACATTGTCTCCATAAGAGGACACATCTATCACGCTACCTCTGGGGTGTTTGTCTGAATGGTAAAGTGTGAAGCTTTTTATGTAGATTCCTCTGGGCCTCATTTCTTATGTAAAACTCTTTAGCGCAGAACAAGTATATCAGCATGTATCTGCTTTAATGATATTCTATAGTTAGTAGGTAAGACCAGCTAATGCTTTGGGTTACTCAGGAAATCATTAGGTAGCACACACACAAAAACAGAAAATAGTCTTCCATATCATTTAGTGTCAATTTTCTTTACCTTTCCAGTGTCATTTATTTTGCTAAGCACTGCTGTAATTCTTTCCACTTGTCTTATGCTCTTATTTTCTTACAAAACAGTATACTAGGGTTTCTGTATAAAACATATATATAAACATTTTTATATATATATATATATAAAAAAAGCAATGACTCCCCCCAAATGGACTTACACACAGATATGTATTTGTCTCTCATTAGAAAATATACTGTGTGTATATCTATTCATTGTCCCTGAATGACACAGCACTGACTATTAAAATGGGGTCAGGAAGAAAGAGGCCTTTTATTTTTCCTGGTTTGCTTTAAAACATACAGTTAAATTACATAAGATGAACAAAAGCAGAGTAGTCACAGGAACAAGCAGATCCTGTTTATATATTGGCACCGTGTTGTTCTTGCTGTTGTTATTACTACTCTCCAATTTCACTTCTAGTTATTACATCCCCAGAATTAACATATCTATACATTTTTTTGGTCATATATTCTCTCACAATGAGCTGGATGCAGGTTCAGGGAGCATAAAACACTAGAAAACCTAAATGGACTCTGGAGATTCTTGACCATCTTAACTTTTCTGGCTCTCTTTCTTAGGGATTATCAATAATTTAGAAAATTATGTTTAATTCCACATAGCAAGTAATTTTTAGCGGCCTTTTCCTTCCAAAAGTTGCTTTTGGCCTACAACTTGAGATAGTTTTTCACATGAACTGTTGGCATTATACCAGCCTTGCATATTTGCGTAAATACTTTTTCTGTTACAAGCCACCCATTATTGGTACGGATGGTTCTCTGTCCTCGGTATCTATTCTTTCAGCAAACAGACTGATCATTTAAACTATATATCATTACTGATAAGTAATGTTGCTGGGGGTATCACCCACGCCAAGTACACCAGAGAATTTGGTGATGGTGAGGGATGGGTTAAATTTCAGCCCAATTTATTTATCTCACGTAAAAAAGTCTGACTTCTTGGCCTGAAGGCTTTGTAATTGAAATACCCTAGGTATAAAAATGCTTTTGAGATTGGGGGTGAAAAATGGAAAACCATATTGAATTAAAAAACAAAGTACTGCTTGCTGATTTACAAAGAGTCTATAACACTGATAAAATCTTCAGAAACAAATGTGCTTTCTTTTTTTTTTTTTTTTCTGTTGTCTGTCTTTATTTTGGCTTCATTTCAACCCGGGAGTTCATATCATCTGCTTCCAGATCATACTCTTCTACTTGGCCACTGGTCCACACCTTCATGCGGTCAGTCAGGTCGCTGCTTCTGGGAGCCAGGATGAAGTCGTAAATCAGGGCAGCACTTGCTCCTCCAATGATTGGGCCAACCCAGAAGATCTGAAACACAGTTCCAAGTCCAGTTAATACATCAGGTATTACCGCATTTGAAGCTCTTTTGCAAATCTCCTCTGAGGATTTTCACCACAAAATTTACAGTGAAAACATTAAAATTACAGTCTATCACCTGAGCATTTACTTAACTGCATGGCAAGAAACCAGGAATTTCTCACCATGAATTGACAACAGACCCAGAGATTAATAACTGTGACTATGTTGTCAAGTTCTGATATTTAAAATTATCTATCTACTGGTAAAACATCTGTTACTCCAGATCTATTTGGCAGGGGGGCACAACTTCTAAAAGCAAAAGGTGCATTAGATTCCTTTCTCCCATTAGCTTTTAGTGATAGGTGAATTAGAAAGTAATCCTTACTGAGGATCTAATTAGGGGCTTAATTTTTTACTATTTAGCAAGTGATATTGCTGTAATTAGTACTGGTCTAATTACTTAAGGCAAGGAAAGTTTGGAGGGAGAGGTAATAAAAGTATTTTAGTAGACAGGTTGATTTTATTACAAATAACAGATGATTTTGAGGGATTTGCATGGTCAAAGGGTTCCTGTGTCTGAAAACTTGTTTTGTTTTATTCAGCAAAAACAATAGTTCAACATTAATTATTACCCTTGCCTCCTTCTCTCTGTACAAAGGAAAATAATTTTTATTCAAAACTCTGAAAATACCAGCTGCTAGCTTAGTTATATTAACTTATTGTCTGAATAGAAGTTTTTCAGTGGGAGATAATGGCAAAATTTCCCCAGTGACCTCCTATTGTGTTTTACTCTTTAGGTTAAAATGGCATCTATATCTAAAATTTTTGCAATCCATTATACTACTACTAAATCTCCATGAATGCCCATGCAACTGGCTGCCAAAATCATGAGTAGGAGTGCTGGAATGAGCTACATTTTAAATATTCAAGAACACATGTTCATTTGGGGCTTTTATATTGGACTTCTTTACTGATATTTAGTGAAATATGTACATTTTTGTGAAGTTCCTCACTTTAACCACATTTAACCGCAGGGAATAATCTAAAATTTATAGTGTTTCTAGAGCACTTATCCATGAAATCACATAAACAGACACTTAGCTTTAAGAAGATGAATATTTTATTAGCTTCCAAATACCACATGATCCATTTCAGTTTATAAACCTACTTAAGAACCTCCCTAAATGAGGTCTTACCAGGTTAAGCAGTAGCACTTTACAAACTCAGTTTAAACAATGAATACCCAATAGAGGATTATGTGCAATGAGGCTTTAAAGTTTAAAGTGTTTAAAATAAACAAACATAAGAAAAACCCAACCCAAACCAATACAAACAAAAAAACAAACCCCAAACAAACAACAAAGAAAATCTGCTGCATTACTTTGAACATACACACTCAGCTTGAGGACTTTGTAATCTCCTGAGGCTAGTCAGAAGCAAAAGATGTCTTTTGTTAAATGAAATACAAACAGCAACTCACTGACTTGGTGCCAATGATACGTGTTTAAATGTTTCTGGTCTTGTAGATTATGTATACGTAGAGTCTCTTGTAAGCTACAAAAATTTATTCAACTTACCCAGTGGTTTTCAAACTTGTTGGCAATCAGTGCTGAGCCGAAAGATCTGGCTGGGTTAATCCCACAACCGGTGTAATCAATCTAGGAGGGGGAAACAGAACCAATGCTGAGACATTGATGTATGTGTGGCATCTTCATTACACAAGAAGGCAAGCAGCATGGTTTGGATGCTCACAACAGCTTCACTCATCCCACCTGCTCTTTTCTCATAAAAAGGGGGAAAGAGTGTTTGCCATGTGCCTGTCCTGTCCCACCAGGAAAACAGGTCCTATGGCAATGACTCCTCCCAGATGTACAACCTCATCCCTTATTGCCACAGCCACACAGCCCAAGAAAGAAGGGCCATGTACATTGCAGGAACAAGGTCAAACTATTAAAAGGAAGGAAAAGAAAAACTATTATCTGCTCATCATCTTCCTGCCTTCACTGACCCATCCTGAAGTAAGACATTGCAGAGATCAATTGTGAAAGGTAAATCTTACAGCAAGAAGATGTCCCAAGGCGACAGAAAGACCAATGGCCAAAGGTGCTGAACCCGAGACATCGTTCCTTCTTCGATCTGTGGTGGCGAGGACACACAACACCAGCTGGAAGGTAGCAATGATTTCGATCCCTAGTCCTTGGCCTGCATTGATTCCATCTGAAAGCTGCATGGAGATAAGAAGGAAAATGTTGCTTGAGATTCCCACTGCAACCAGTACGACAAAAGTTTTGCAGGATCTGGTTTCTCAATAGCAAAATGCAAAAAAGCCATTTCTCTCCTCAGATTGATTTTACTAACACACACACACACAGAAACCATGTGAACAGAAACCAGTTTTGAAACACTGCTGTACTCAAGCTTTTGCTGGTGCTACAACATGGCTGCATGGTTACTGCATGCAGCCAAAGTGAGCATTCAATCACTAGACACAATGAGAACATAACTTGTCTACATGTAAGAAAAAAATGGGCCAGAGATTTGCCTTCAATAGAGTTTACACATAGACATGAACTGTAGTGCCTTGAGATATTTATTCATTGCTCCTGAGAATGAGAGTGCTGTGGTCAGGTTAAACATCACTCAGTTTGCTTTCAGCAACCATTGCTGAGCGAATAGTGGCAGGAGGAGGCACAGACAAATAGACAGCAAGAAATGTGCATCGCTTGAAAGCACCTCCCTCACATCAATCTCTTCTTCTGTTTTCCCACCAGTACTTATTTTCTGTAATTCAGTATGAACTCTTCAAAACAAGTACTTCATGCAGACAATGCCCTGCAAAGTGCTGGCCCCATGGGCAGATTTCCTCATGAATACTAAGACACGCATACTATGATTCAATTGCCTGACAATATGCCTCTATTGCCATTTAAAGTACCCTGAGATATCCAGAGTGGTCGTGTTGGACTGGCCGATGTGACACAAGTCCTACAGGAGACCAAAGGTATCTAAAATGGCTCTAGACGGCAATGTTTAGGCCATGTACCTCAAACTTGGGTAGGTAACGAACATAGGCAACGGAGATGAGATCCATTCAACTGATGAAATGTAGGTGATCATTGGAGAGTCAATTGAATAGTCTTTTATTTTGCATTGACATGATCTTGTTCGGCCACAACAAGAGCTTAGACACTTAACTCACAGGTAGACTAATTTTAGGTGTCTTAGACTTGAACTGAATCCCTGAAACTGAGTCAGAAAAAAATATCCATTATTTGGAAATTCTAAAGGGCTGATGTATTTCAATTTCCTTTCGAAAAATCAAGTTCTCTAGAAAACCTCACACCGACAGATGTAGGTATTCCAACCACATTATTAACCATAAAATCAGTAGAGTTTCTTATTACTGCAGATGCTGTAGACCATAATGAAACTACAGTCATTCACGTAAATATACACTACACAACAGAAATGCTGTTGTATTTCAGGAGTACTCTTAGAAACTCATGCTCAACAAGAAAACATAGATCTAAATCATTCCATGTTACAACAAGTGTTGAATTCTGCTTCTAATTGCTGTATTCAGTGGCATCTTAGTTAAGACAGACAAGCCTGTGTCTGAGCTGGATAACTTGGAGTTAAGCAGAAGTAACTGTGTTGCATGGATAGGATGAAATGAGCTTGGACTCAGGCCAGAGAAACTGAGAATGTGAATGACTCAGAGTAGGAAGCAAAACTCATGCTCAAGAATAGTGCTGTCAGTAGGTTATCCCATCTGTCACAGCCTCTGCATTAAAATTTGCTGGGTCATATGTGGCAAACACATAACTACATGTTATTGTGATCCGTCCAGAAACCATGGGAAATCATGCCTTAAAACTCTTTTGTGGTTTTATGCCCTAACTTCCCCCAAACTAATATTTGAATAACCTTAAAACTTAAAGTTGTTTAGATGAACTCTTTCGCTTTCCATCTTTGCTATTCACATTTCTTTTTTCCTGTCTGTAACACAGCAGAATAATATCAAATTCTTAACTACTGAAAAAAAATCATCTGAGTCTTCATCCAAGGTAAATCTGATTAGCTGCATTAAAAACAGTAAAAATGTATTTCTTTCTAAGAACTGCTGATCTGAACCATTAATAATATATTTTTATATCTTGTTCCTTAACACACAGGACCAATATCCTTTGAGTTAGAAGCAGTTTCTTCACAGACAGAAGGGAATTTCAGTGGAAATGGTTGGCATTTTGGTTCCTTTGACATCCATCCAGTAGAAATTTAAATCAGTTAATAAAGCCTTCAGGATTAACAGGAGTTAAATGTGAGAAATACAAGTCTTACATAAATATATATAAATGAACCAGCAGTGAAAATGATATAATCCTGAAATTCATGCTGAAAGCTTGACATATCACTAAACTAATATTCTGTTACTTTTGTCATCTCCTTTTAAGAATAATCCTTTTTTTTTTCCCCTGCAGAGACTGTGGGGTTTTTTGCTCTTTACAAATTGATTTGAAATGCATCCCACTGATGTCAGAAGTAATAGTATCACTCTAAGTATCTCGACTAGAGACTCTGGAAAATCCTATCTCACATTTAGAAGGCCAAATAATGAAACTTAAAAGGCAAGTGTAACAATTTAAATGGCAAGTGTATGGGCAAACAAGTGAATGGTATGCAGATGCCCAAAAGTGGATAAGGAACTAAATTCTCTCTATCACAAAGCAACTGTTAAACCTCAAAGAATCTAGATCTGAGATCTGATGCATTCAGGTTAGCATTTGACAAAGCCGTGGCTTTCAAACAATTAAACCTTGATCTACCATTAGTCTTTCCTTCCATGTGAAGGGCTTCTATAAAAGCAAAAGGCAATAAGCAGGAAATTATGCTTTTAAAATCAGTGATAATCCTTATCTCTGAGAGGCGGAAATCATATTCTTCCTTTCCCTCCAGGAAAACACATCCTACAGCTGACGTGATTTGAGGTCATTCTCCCTGCTAATCAACACTTATTGATGGGCTATGTGGAATCAAAGAAAACCTGGAAATATCATAGGAAACCTTTTGCTTTCCTCTAGCATGTAGTTTTACACAGCCTGCCAGGGACATTAGATTCCACTGTGAGAGCAAGGACTCTGGGCCACAGTCCAAAATAAGGCAAACCTCAGCAAACCTCGGATGTTCTGTTTTGCTGTGGTCAGTGGATCTGCAGTATATCAGTGTAGTATCACAGGCATTTGTTATTTGTCTACTTGTTAGAGCTATAGTGTCACTACAGCAGCAGCCCGGACCAGGGTACAGCAACACATGGAGCATGAGTCTTCACCACCCTCACCACACCCCAGCAAGAGCATAACATGGGTGGTAGGAAGGTGCGTGTCCTAGTGTTGTTAAAATGTACCTATATATATGTATGTGTGTGTATTTATATTTATGTTTGTATATATTTATATTATCCTTGGTCACAGTGGACTTGCAAGTGTTACCCAGCTAACAATGCAATATGAAACACTTTTCACCTTTGGATGAGCTGGTTTAAGCTCTTGATAGACCCAGGTAGGCATAACCAACATAAGTTAGTTACCCTTTCATTGTATTTTCCATACATTATTCCTCTTTTTTCTTAAGGAAAGCTTGAGTTTTTGTAGAATACCTAACTCTAGAAGCTGCAGCACCGTCTAAAGATTAATCTGAATCTAGTAGGAAGCAGTACTAAACATTACAGAGACCTGACTACCTGGGGCTGTCAATAAAACAAAAATCAGCCACTGGTCTTAACATTTAGAATGCTGCTACTGAGAATATGCAGAATATAAGGTCACCATATTGCTGCTTCTTAACTGGATACAATAGTGCACTGAATGTAGGACACAGACACGTCTACTGCAGTGGTGGGATGAAGGGGTCTCTTTCCGGTGACCTGTACCCACACTGCAACCACTTTCTTCCCTGCATTGGTAGGTTACTTACCAGCAGTCACAACAAGGCATGTTTAGGAAAATGTTAAATTTAATACGAGGGTGGTTTATCACTGGAACAGGTTGCGCAGAGAGGTGGTGGAGGCCCCATCCCTGGAGTCATTCAAGGTCAGGCTTGATGGGGCTCTGAGCAACCTGACCGAGTTAAAGATGTCCCTGCTTGTTGTAGGGAGGTTGGACTAGCTGGCCTTTAGCAGTGCCCTCCAACCCAATACATTCTATGATTCTATGTAGGCAGCATATGTGAGCTGACACTGCATTTGCCCTTGATGCATCTGCATCTGCCCTGCTGACGCTGCATCTGCTGGGAAATCTCAGACATCTTCTCACCTCAGTCCAAAATCTCTCAAATGCTCTGCATTTTAGGTGATGTTCCCTCAGCAGGCAGGGAACAGCACCCTAACTCCCTGAGCATTTCATGCTTTAGATTTGTGAGGCTTGAGGAGTGGATTCAGTGCTTTAAGGAACCAAATAAGCTCTAAGGGATTAAAATGAAACACACGGTACACATCCATCTCCAACACATGAGACTCAATCCAGACTTCTTTTTTGTTCACATGAATTGTTCCAGTAAACTTCAATTTTAAGTCATCATTTTGACAGTAGAAGCACCAGAAACACACCCAAGAAATTGGTTACATCATTGGCAAGATCTGAGTTATATGTAGACACATATATCTGATCAGTTGAATCAATCTTGGCAGCATTAATTTACCCTGAGTAATTTCCTATTGACGGCAATAGAAGCCAGACAACAAGCAGAAGCTTTCATGTAGACACCTCAAGTGAGGTGTATCCTTCTGTGAGCTGAATTTCACCATTATGATTTTCACTCAAGCCACTGTGAATCTGAACAAGTTCATAGAAGAAAAACCCACTGGAATTCAGTAAGTCTATAGAAATCACACCTCATTCAGAAAGCTCCTGAGCTGCAACTTGTTGGAACCTAAGGAAGCATGCTGAAGTCCTCTGCTTTGCGTTACTGAACGTGGGATGAGGTACAATACATGTTCCTCATTCAAAGATTAGCATTATCTAGTAATGCTGCTGTTCCTCCTGAGTTATCTGGTTTGAATTCAGTGGTGACCCAACTTTGAGCAAGAGGCTGGACTACAGACCTACTGAGGTCCCTTCCATGCTGAATAACTGTACAAGAGACCTCAGTTCTTTGGAACTGTTCTTCCTGTGGGAAGGTCTGGGACAGAATTGCCTTGGTGCTGCTCTGGCTCAGACGAATTATTGTCTAGAAACAGCTGGTGACATATGCAGATAGTGAAGCCACAGTTGGTGGATCAACCTCTGTGAAGGCTCTGCATAGATATAATCCAAATTGCCAAGTTGAGAAACATGTAATATAATCAAATGAGGACTGTTAAACCCAAAGGAAAAATTAATGGAAAATCATTATATAGCCATGACCGTGAGAGTAACACCTGCTTTTTGGTCTTAGGAAGTGTGTAGCAGTTGCATTGCTTCCATTTCTCCACAACATTAGACAGGAGATGGGAATGGTGGAAGCTTGTTTCTCAGAAATGCCCTTAACAGCCATGTTTAGATGACTGACTTCCACAGCTTCGAGAAATAATTTGGGCAAATTAATGGTATGTTTTCTTTCCTTTTTTTTTTTTTTT
The DNA here is from genome assembly GCA_033124195.1 of Coracias cyanogaster. Taxonomy (NCBI): domain Eukaryota; kingdom Metazoa; phylum Chordata; class Aves; order Coraciiformes; family Coraciidae; genus Coracias; species Coracias cyanogaster. Next base: position 73,521 of record JAVSBS010006231.1, read on the forward strand.
TTTTTTTAGATAAGGATATTTATTAGATTTATTCTTTAAGAAGAAAAATGGGGACAGGAAATTAAACTGGCCCAAGGTAAACCCAACTGTGTACTTCTCTAGCGGCTTCATATTTTTCTTGTTAGGAGTAAAAGTATATCAAGTTCCAAACCTGTTTCCCGTTATACAGCTAGGACAGTTTGTTATGCAAGGTGGCTTCATCATGTGGTGCTGTGCTCCATCTCATCCAACAAACCCTTAGCCATGGATCGTATCTTCTAGTGTTCAGCTTACTTTCATATAACAGGGATTAGTTTCTTATTGTTCCTGAAAAATGATAGGCCTCTGGAAATGCAGAAGTCTATTTTTCAGTAGGGCAATGTCAACTTTCTCCATTGTTATGAAACACTTCACTGCAAGCCATGTTGGTTGATGTTTTTTAGAGAGAGAAAAGTTAAGTCACAGCAATTTAATGACACATAGAACACCACTGGGACTTTCTTCCTTGCAGATCCCAGCCACCCTCTAGGCAAGGCAGCTTTTGCAGAACTCCAGCATTAGCATGGCTGGCACATAATAAGCAGCATGTCATGGACTGACTGAAAACGTACTACCTTTTATTAAAGTGCTTTTAATAGTCATTTTGGTAGAAAACAAAATCTAGCATTTTAAGGAGCTGTTCTGCAATAAATAATATCTTTTATATCAGAGAGACCTATTTCCTTGTGTGCTTAATTCATATAAACTGTTAACAACTTTGACCAGGCCTGCTGTTTTCACTATTCCAAATTATTTGCTTATTTCTGCCATGGCAGACTTTTTCCTTCAAGGAGGAGTTTTAGCATTTTATTCCAGCAAATTCATGCTGTCTTATTGCATTTTCTTCCTGTAGCTTAAACTTTCCCTTCTTTGATTTCCCCTGTTTTCCTTAATAAGGGAAATTTTTCATATTATTTTAAATAGTTCATTCTCTTTTATTCATCCACACACTGGAAAAGATTAATTATGCTGCTTTATACCAGCTGACTGTCATTTAAGGTTTTAGCTGGGCAAAGTTCTTTAATGCAATATTCTTCAAATGTAATCTCAGAAATTAATCTCCCTACTTCCCTCAAAACCATCTTCCACTATCTGACCGGTCATTTTGTCTGGCTCTTTTCATTCCTTCAGCTCCAATTCTGTCAAGAAAATAACTGGATAGCTTCCATCTTGATAACATACCTTCTACTGGAAGTCTGTCCCCAGTCTCCAGAGCTATAAACTTTCCTTTAACTCACAGTCAAAATGTGTTCATACAATTTATCCCCAGCTACTTAACTACCGTTATTCTCTCCTCTCCTTGCTATTTAACTGTATCACTCTGAAATGGATGTTTCTATACGCATTATCTGTATGGTAGGGATTCAGAGAGTACAAATGTCTCATTTCTTTAGTAAGTAGAGGCAGGCAAAGATCTAAGGAGTTTCGGTTAAAATTATATGACAGAAGCACTCAGAAGAAGCTGCTTATGAGGCAAAGAATTAGCTTTGGATCATATCCTAAATCAACAATAGAAGCATTCAACAGAACCTAGCGACAAAACATATTGTCCTCTGCTAGATTATCCTTCCTATAAATACAGCCTTAAGAGCTCTAAAGCAGACTCATTCAATTCCCAAAGCAGAAATCATATTTTCCATTCTTTGGACAGCAGACACCCTCCAGGAGCTAAACTCCCTCCTCCCACTCTCTCTTCAGGCTGATGAGAAACTAGTGAGAGCTTTGTGTTGCAGCAGCCTGGTATGTCACGAAGAGAAGAGTGATGGCTTCATTTGTATTAAACCAGAGCACATAAAGTTTACATGTGAGGCCAGTGACAGACCATAAAAGTAAATTCCTCTATAGGACTTCCATTTAGCACAGATAGAGAGAGATCATTTTTCTCATTTACACTTTTATTTTTTGATGTGCCTCTGGGAAAGTTGCTTTGGGGAATTTTTTTTTTTTTTTAAACCTTACTGCTGAGAAACAAACAACTTCTGTTCAGAGAATGAGGATTGGTGAGCTTTGTTTTGGTTTCTTTTTTTACCCAGAAACACTCAAGTAAATAGTTCATTTTCGGTAGCACTTTTGAAGCACTCGTTTATACCATTGAGCTATTTATGATCTCCTGTACTGCCAGCCCAGAAGAAGGTGGTCTTTCAACAGGGAATTTTGGGCATATCTGAATTTTGAGCCTAATAGAATCTTCCTTTCTATGTTGTTACTGGAATAACTAGCTGGATTTGCAGAAACCTCATAGTATGGTTGTTGGCAATTGCACCAAAGTGATATTCATTTTATACTTCCAGGCAAACACTCCAGCAAAGCTGTGAAGTTTTCAAACTTTCCAAGTCTGAGGCAGTTCGTATAGTCAGTCTTGTTCAGAGCATTGAAGATTTGGCATTTCCATGGAGTTAAAAAACAGCTCTGAATACGTGCGATGGATTTCAGGAATTAGGAGAACGATTCCAGCTCCTTCATTTCTCCACCTTGTTCATCAAGAAAGAAGTCTTATCATAGGAAGGAAAGGAGTCAAACTTGACTTTATTAATTCCTCAGTCCAAATATACACAACTTCAGGAGAAGTTCTATATAAATGTGTAAGGAAACAAGTGCCATAGTTAGGCTTTGAAAGCATTCATTGACTTCACCTGGCACAGAATTAGTGTCAAGAACCTGGAAAAGTTTGGTTTTCTGTGGTACCTCTCAGTGGTTCCTGGAGAGAGAATGCACAGGGTTCTATCAGGAAAGAAAAATGAGGAAATCTTTGCTGCTTTCTGGTCCTCAACTGCCAAAAGAGAAACAAATCCCTTGCAGAGATATCAGAACCCATTTTTGCCCTCCTGCTGTTTATAGTTTCCTCCAGGATGCTTGCCAGGACCTGTATATTTGATTTAACAGGTTAATGCTCTGCCTTAGCCTCAGATCTCACTGGCTTTAGTGGAGTTGCAGCAGTTAAACACCAGCACTAGCTTTGGCTCTGGATGCCAGAAAGAGCAGTACTTTCCCATCATGTTGTACATTAATAAATACACAGGACCACTTACTACTCACAGCCAGGTCAGGAAAACCTCCAGGATATGTTCACTTGCTCCATGATATTGGTATTAACATTATTCTGAAGGTACCAGGGAGCACAGCCACAGTCCATGTCTCCCCGTGCCAGGTACCACATCAGCCCACAATGAAAATGGGGCCTCTGAATGCGCATTTGTAATAAAGAAACAGCAGTTTAAAGACAGAGAAATACAGAAACTGAGAAATGCAGACACGTAACATACACGTAGTTCGCTGTCTATGCAATTGAGAACAAGCACAATAGTTTAGGCTGGTTTCCCTAACTCCAGAATGGAGTTTTTTCAAAGAATGAAGATTTCATTGGCATTTCCAATTGTGATAGCAGGTAAAGATCTCTCTGTTTCTGAATTCTCTCAACTAAGCTAGAGAATGGACAAATACGCAAAAATGTACTACTGTTTTAAAGAAAACAGACAATTTCCTCTTGAGACAAGCAGGAAATTTTTCAAGGGCTATTTTTTTTTTCCTTTAATACTTGTGATGTGGTTTAGCATCCTTGCTTTAAAAATGCTTCTCTTAAAGGTAGCTATATACAGCCCAGATGATGACATTCCTTAGGATTCTCTGATTAAAGAAATGCTATTCTCGACTCACCTGAAGGTTCCCATCATCTGCTGAAGTACATGAGCTCTGCTAAAGTGACTTAGATGTTGTTTTATTGCTGCACCGATTTAACCAGAAGGGACTCATAACATTCACTCTCCTGTTTGTTGTGGAAATTTCCATTTGTTCTCAGCCCGTGCTTCTTGCCACGCTGGATCTTGATTTAGAATCAGCACCCACTAATAGATATTTTTCAAAAATTTCTAGTTCATTTGAATTAGGAAATGAATTTTGGCTTTACCTCATCTGGAGAATCTTTCTATCTGTCTCTGGTGTGTGAGTGTGCGTGGAGGTGTGTATAGACATATGCACAAAATATCCAAACACTCATGGCCTGATACAAAGGATGCTAAGGAAAGGAGAACAGTTTTAACTGTTTGTTCACCAGTCAGGAATGGTGGCAGCAAAATGAATTTCCTTATATTCATACCTAATCTTACTTAGTTTGACAGCTGGTCAAACACAGAAAATAATTAATTCTCAAAAAAATCCTGGCATGACTCCATTTGAATTACAATATTAACCAATCTACTAAATTAACAATGTTTTTAGATCTGTTGCGACACATTGTTTACAACCCTCTATACACTCCTTTAATCAATTTCTATCCCTTCTCTTTAAAGAGGACCTTTAATCTGAGGCTTGCACAGCATTCTTCAGGCAATGCACCAGTCACCCTTGGATCCTCTGATGTGGACCCAGCTTACGGTATAAAACCCACTTGAATCACATTGTTCCAGGACTGAAAGGCTGGCCTGCAGGTGGGTGCTCACTGAGAGCCTTGCCTTGTGCTAGAATTGCCCACAATGCTGCATCCTTGACTCCTCTCCTCCAAAAGCTCAGGGCATGGCTATATGATTACGGGGTAGAAGCAATAAGCAAATCATTGTAGAAATGGAAATAAGAAATAACTTCTGAGATCTATTTAGAGCTATAAGCCCTGTTTTCCCCAAATGCTCTGGAGGATGGGTGATAACCATCAGGTTTACATCTCAGCCCAGATGTTTCTGCTGTCTCTGTATGAACACGTTAGAAAGCAGCCAAGACCATGGCCAGTTTTGAGCAGGTGCCTTTCCTGTGTTCCAATTCCCCAGCTTGGTGCGATTCAATACAATGCTGGCATGCCATAAAAGGCTCCTGCTGAAAAACTGAAATCGAATAATGAGCTATTGTTGTGGTGCTCTTTGTTAAGAAATAAAAAATCCTGGACTAATCTCATGTACAGGAACCATTTTGCTTGCTCTAAAAATGTAGTGCCTTCTGGTCTCTAGGAGCTCGAGTGCTTAAGCATGCAGATGTCCCAGAACAGGCAAGGTTGGCAGGAGAAGCCTACATTGGGACTGAAAACAGGGAGGGCAGAGGGCAGCAGTAAGGAGAATGAAGCTCACTGTATAGAAACTTGAGAAAGGCACAGTATATAATCCATGTTGAGAAAAAGCATCCAAGGATTTTTAATAAGCGCTACAGGTCAGGAACTCAGCTACACGTCTTGTCCATCCAGCGGCACCTCTGGAACTGCAATTTTCCATACTGACTCAGAGGAAAAGCAGCATCACTTACTCAACTGACCACTCACACTGTCAAGCTCTCAGTTTATTTTGGAAGTTCTTCCAACTCAACCCAACTTTGTTTAATTTGAGGTTGAAGGAGAACAGACGCATAGGGCGTGGGCACAAAGAGTGAGGGAAATCACAAGGTAAACACTGAGTCATCAAGGCCAACCATGTAAGTCCGCTCCCCATGGTCAGAGGGCCACTGCTGGTGCACTGGTTTGGACCAAATATGTGGGGGTCTGGTGATTCCTGTCCATGATCCCCTCTGAGGTAACTTTTTAAAGGTCTGGAAAGATTCAGTGAGGAATATCAGGATAAAAACATCTGCACCGAGCCCCACACACCTTTAAAAGTGTGGCAGGTCTCAACTTTATAATAGGGAAGTTTCAGTTCAGGAGAAATTTTGTTTGCACTAGAGGTCTCTGTGCCTTAAAAAATTGTTGAGAGAAAAATCACCAGCACTGATGCATCTGCTGAAGCTAAGGATCCACATATCATATGCCTCACCCTATGCTGCAGTCTCCTGGAGATAAGAGATTGTCCAGCCCTCAGCTTTCCCAAGCAGTAGAGTAAGCTGTAGCTTGGGAGCAATCAGCAGATAAAAGCCATCTCCAGAACAGAGGTTCAAAGCTGCTCTGCTGCTGCTGGACCACAATCCAGCTAAGTGGGATTTCTTGTGGAAAGGGGACTCATTCTGTAGTGTGACTTTGGTGAGGGCGGAAGGTGTCTCAAACTAGCAGATACTGCCCTGGCATGAAGAATCCAGGACAACAAAGTGCTCCTTTCTCCCAGTCTTTGAGAAAGGATTTGGAGTTGGCCACTTTGTCTTTATCACCCTTATGTGAACCAATTTTGCTGTCACGGCTGATCCAAGCCTGGGGATCCTTCTGAGCAGTAGCGGCAGAGACCAGCCAATCACACAGGAAATCCAAAGGGTGGTCCAGCAACAAGTGACTTGCCACACTCCAGGAGTCATATCTATGGGGCTGTTCACCTGTCTTAAGAAAATGCTCCAGAACTCTCACTCCACTAACCACAGATCCCTCCTGGCTTACCCAGAAAGGTCTTCAGTTACACAAACAACATTTATCAGTCCACTGAGTGTTTTTTAAAACCAAGTCCTTCTATTTGTTATTCTTGGTTGGTTTTCTTTTCTCTTTATCTACCCCGAGCAACACTACCTTCAGGCCTGTTTCCTTGCCTACAATTTTTGATCCACTTATAACTTTTAAAATAATACCTTTCATCATAAACTTCAAGGCAGAGCTTTCAAATAGTTTCCAAAATGTAGCCCGGAGACTTAGGGGGCACATTTCCTGGCACTCTAATCAGTATGCCCAAATACAGAAATTATGAAATTGTAAAGGATGTCTGCATTTTTCACAAACTATTATTATTTTCACAAAAAAAAAAAAAATCCAACAAACACAAACTGAGCTAAAGACATTTTCTCAGCATGTTTTTAAAAGCTTGATAAAAATTCCCAAGATAATCATTGCCGAATCACAAATATTGTGTTACCTTGCAGTACAGAAGTCTCCTCTCACTTGCCTTTCCTGCTTGAGCTCTTTGTTGGTCATTAACTGCCTGGGATGAATAGTTTCTTCCATTATCCAAACTACAGATCTGTCCTCACTAGACAATAGCCAGCTATGCTGGCAGATGAGTGCGTTTTGGATTAGGTATTCTCTATTCTTACAGTTTTACCTAATGGAAATGTGTAACATGTAGTAATCCAATGGCCAAAAAAAAAGGTACAAGATGATGCAAGGGAAAATATTTAAATTTTTAGAACAACAAACACACTGCATACTCTTCCTTCAGCTTTTCAAATCCTTGAAGATTTTATTTTGGCACCCACACCTCTACTAAAATAATATATGGGAAGCTAAGTGTCTTAGAAGGATTTACTAATCTAAATACCTCTCTGAATATTGCCCAGAACGTCTTATTTGAAAGCAGCCAAAGTAACTAAAAATATTTCCATTAACTTCAGTAAAATTTGGATCGAACACTTCATGCTTTGCTTGTCTTAGTATAAAACAGAGCTTAATATTGAACATGTTAAAGGATCATCCTGCTTTTTCATTGTCCCTTCATTCTCCTGAGCCTTGCACTTTCCATGGCTGTTTTTTGTGCTTCATTTGTTTGTGTTTCCCTTTTTCCCTTTGGGCAATGAGAAATGTGCAGATTCATCCCACTTCGTTTTGGATACTTAATAGAGGCTCCCAGGCCTCCCCAACTCAAAGGATCTAAAGGCTGAGGTACCTCTCTTTGTCTCCTTCTCTGTGAACTAGAGAGGACCCTATGGAAAGAGGTTCCTCACTTGGCCTCTCAGTGCAGGACCTTCAGCTGAGCAGGATAAGTCTAAGAACAGAGGACATAGTCATGCACATCCAAGCCCTCTTCCCAACCTTGTTAAACGAGCAGCACTTCCTTTCTTTCTATTCTTTTTCTCAGTAGTGAATCTATACCTCGTTTACCACAGGAAGGCCAGGAAGACAAAGCAGCTGGCAGGGGTGCCAGCTCTGTCCCTCCCCTCCTTGTCCTCAGGTTAAAAAGCATGACATTAAAGGAAATCTCTGTGGTTTCTCCTTATCAACTGTTTGCTGAAGGAGGCAGCGTGTTCTTGGTGCTGGGTTGTGGTTTCAGGATATGCTCCATTGTGATCAGCTCTGCACAAGGACAGTCGTTCTGCTGTTCTCCCCTGTGTTGGGCTCAGACCCGGCTCACCCCCCAGCTCTCACCTCCCCTCCCCAGACAGATGAACCTTGTCAGTCGGAAATGAATGGATTTGCTTTCCTCTCTAGTTCTTTCCTGCAAGGGAGAAGAACAGCTGCTGCTCTCCCCATCCTCTGGGAAGTATCCTCACTGCTCCTCTAGCCAGTGATGTGAAAGAGAAAACAAAAAAAACCCTCAAAATTCTGAGGATTTGACAGTGGTAAGCACAGAAACCAAGGTTTTTAGGAACTATTTTATCCATTAATTCATGCACAGAAACTGTTGCCAGATTTGTAAAATTATATGACGGTGACTTACACTGCCTGGTTTTGCTTACAGTGTATTTTATGTCCTTGAAAATGAAGTATTTGATTGCATTCCGGAGACGGTCCTTGGCAGCGTGGAACAAGGCTTCCACACTAACATGCAATTTTTGAGATTCATAAAGTAGTCACTTAAGCTTACTAAAATACTAAAATACTGTTCTAAAATACTAAAACACTGTTCTTTCCTGACCTTTCCATCTATCCCCATAGGGTCTTGTCTTCTGAGATGTCCTTGTGCAGAGCTCTCAGTTATGTCTTTGTAGTTTTGAGAGTTACTGACTGAGGAGCTAGAAGAGTTTGGGGTGGTCATCTGCACCCCCTTTGGAAATGAACAGTTTCTGGGCTTTTGCACAGAGGAAGGAGGCAGCCCTCAGCATTTTGTGGCAAGCAAAAGGGGAAGACCAAACACAAGTGCTACTGAAAGCCAGACCTCCCATGTTTAATGGCAGTTGGACCTCTCAAGGAAACCACTGGGGCGGATACCCTGTCCCATGCGGTTGAGCAGTTCCCTCTGCCAGTGGTTTCAGAGGAAAAGATTATGTATCACACACACAGCCAGAGCCTTCTGGAGTTAATAAAATGATTTGCTCTTCTTCCCGAAAATGTTCTGGATAAACCCATCAAAATTTCTGAAACAGCGGCACGATGGAACACCTGCAGGCATCAGGCTTGAGGGAGGTAAGCAGCCAACCCACAGAGTAACACGAGGGTGGATGATCCTAAGCTGCTCAGAAACCACCTCCTTAATATCAGATTTTATTGTTTTCGAAAACTGCCTCATTTTCTGAATTAACTGTAATACTGCAGCATGCAAAACCGTATTACTTCATTTGTTAATTTAATTTTTTTTATTCTCTCCTCCCTTTTTGCCTAAATGATTTCTGAAGAGATATTGTATTTGCAGAGCTTTATGTCCCAAACATCCCTGTGACTTTAAATGGGTATAAGATTCAAAAGTAGCTCAAGTTTCAAACTGCAGTCAGGAGTATTCTGCAAAACACGGGAGATAGAAAAGATGTGAAATAATTGTTCTTAACAGAATCAGGTGGAATAAGTGACTAGAAGGTAATGTCCATTTATAGCACACTTACTGCAGCGGCTGTAGTGCTGCCCCTGACAGTGGGATGATTTCACATTTAAATTGTATCTATCTTTTTTCTCCTGTTATGGTACAATGGCAACAGTAAAACGACATTTTGAGCAGAAGTTGTGGCCAGGCAGTTTTTATGCAGCGTGATGAGAGCAGCTGGCTGGGAGGGGGCTGAAACCTACACCCCTGTTAGATATAGCTGCCTGACAGCCTTCTCCAGTCTATACCTGAGAATTCAAGTTTTTTCCCATTTTTGCACAATAGAAGGAGAAATACACAGAAAGTGCAGCTGGGGCTTTCTGTCAGGTAGGATCTGAGCACTCTGCCTAATGCAACAGGTTATGCTCACACCTTTGGCGATGGGATTTCTCTTGCTACACTTCTCTCTCTCCCTGTTTCTATAGGTTTTCATTGCAGTCATCATCAGGTTACACAAACCATGAATTAGGTATTGAAAAAGAACCACATTCACAATAACAAAAACAACATTCGTAGGTACACATTAATCAGTATATTACCTGAGACCACCACGAAAGGGTGGTTCATGCAACTCATGCAACTGCCAGTGATTTCAATGTTAGATTGGTGTCAAAAGGCACATTTCAACAAGTGGGATGTACTAAATTGAACATAAGCAAAACAGATCATGACCATAATGTCCTAATGCTTCCAAACTGGGATGGGGGAGGAAGGATTCTCCCTATGACAGAGATTCATCCTTGTATCAGTCAGGACGAGGTGCCCTGCTACAATAAGGAACTGGCTGCCTGAGGTCACTGTCACCACCATCATCACCACCACACCCCCTACCGCATACATCTTCTACTTGAAGAAAAAGAAGGAGGAATTAAGACTTTCTACTTACCGAGTTGAGCCCCAGGGAGTTTTTTGGGAGAGAGGAGGTGACTCCTGACAGAATAGCTGTGGCCACCACAGCCCCCAGGCACTGGGCAATGATGTACATGAGCGCCTTGAAGATGCTGATCTGGCAGCTCAGCAGGAGGCCCAGGGTCACAGCTGGGTTCAGGTGTGCGCCGCTGATGTGGCCCACGCTCTGTGCCATGGTAGCGATGGATAACCCAAAAGCCAGTGAAACCTTCACATTGTCCTGAGACTTTGTTGATGTTTCGTTGCCCACCACTGGGAAGTTAAAACCCAGAGCTGAGCCAATGCTGATAAAAATAAAAAGGCTCATGGCGAGGAACTCAGCCACCACTGCCCTCCAGAACATTTTCTTTTTGAATTCACTAGCCATCTTTCCTATCTCTCTCTCTCTCTCTCTCTCTCCCCCCTCCTCACTTTCCCTTCTCCCTCTCTCCCTTGCTCTGCCTGATATTTTTTCCTTTGAGGTCTGTAGAGAAATCTGGAGAAAAAATACAGTCCGTGGATTATTTATAGGGTTTTGGGTGGTCTGTAGGAGGGAAGGGGTGTTGCACAAAAGGAGGAAAGAACATCTACATAGATGCTGACTGCTAGATTGATGTAAGACACTGTATGCTTGCCAAAGTTTTTTCTTCCTTCCTCCCCCCCCCCCCTTTCCCCTTTACAGCGTTCGATCTCTGCTGCCGTTTTTTAAGAGGCTTTTTAAAATTCTTGGAAAAGTCTTTAGGAGTGCCTCAGGAATTTTACCCTCAGTCCTTTAACTCCTGTATCATCATTCAGCACACGGATTGGAATGAAAGCTTTCAGAAGATTTCTGTCTCGAGCTGGACTGAAACGAAAAGCAAAGTTATCTGTGCAGGCTGGTAAGTTATTCACGCTCAGCTTCACCAGTGGCAGAACACATCCGAAAGTAGTGAATGAAACTGACAGTTAAATCCACTTAAGTCCACTCTGTTCCATTTGAAAACAGGTAGAAATGTCTCTTCTGCTGGCTGTATGAGACTTGGACCTGTTTCCGATGCCCAGGCTGTCAGCTGTACAGACCAACACGTATTTACACAGGCTGGCGTTAAGTGATGAGTGGTAGGGATCAGTTTTAATCTCTGTGGCTACAATTTAAACCTGACACAACACTGCAAGTAAACTGGAAGCTTCCTACAGATGCAGTTTAGATGCTGAGGGGTAGATGATTTGTGAGGGGTTGGGTGTTTCTTTAGTATTTTTTTACTTCATGTCATTTCTTCACTTTTTTTCTTTCAAGCACAAAGCTGCCTCAGACTTTCTCCAGGCTTTATCTCCCACATTCTTTCTGACCAGCAGGATAAAAGCCAGTTTGGGGGCTTCCTAGCCCACCTAAGTGTATCTCACACAACTCTGCTGAAGGTCAGCTGTCCTGGTTGTCACCAGGGAGACTAGCTGCTGCCGCTGAGCCACAGGACTGGGGCGAGACAGAGACAGGGGAGAGCAAGGAAGAAGGGAAATTACATGCTTGATTTTGCAGACAAAATGAATCTCCTAGCAGTGCCAGAGAGTCTTTGGGAGCAAAAGGTCTAACCGCGGCTGTTTTTATCACAGCAGGACTTGTATGCATGCCTCAGATTAACCCCTGTGTTATCAGATCTCTGCCTGCTTTAACGGCTGCTGGTACCGTCATTTGTAAATCAGGGGGTTGCTCTAATTTCAAACTATGCAAAATCTAATCCAGAGTCAGAAACTAACTCCCCAGGCACAAGTCTTGAAAGATGGCTGTTTAAAATCAGCCTACTTCTCTGCCTCCTCTTTTTTCTCCTTCTTACTTTAATGTACTGGTGTCAACTTCTAAACTGTGCTTATATTAATTCAAGGCTTTTCCACTTGGACAATATGTCAGTAAGAAGATAAACTCAAATACACACCTGGATAGTATTAGACAGTCAATAAGGGTTTTTAAAATATATTTGGCTTTCAAAAGATGATTCAGATACAAAGCTGAAGACCGTTTAAATAAAAATCCAGATGTCTGCAGCCTTTCATCCTCAAATTCTTATTCTTTCTAGACATCAGATGTTCTTGATTTTCCATATAACCCATTTTATTTCCTTCTATTTTATAAAGCACTTACACAACAAAACTGTGCCAGTGGAAAAAGGAAAAAGTAAAGAAATGGGAATGAATTAATTCTTGGTTTTACCCTTGTAATTATAGTGGGACTTCATTGAGGAGCCATGTGACAGAGAAATTAAAACTCAAATTTAGCCAAATATGGGATATGGTAGAATTTTAATATAAGATACAATTGTTGCTGGTTGTATTCTCTTCAGTAAAACTTTTTATTTACTGCAAACAGTCTCTGAGGCTTGAAGATCTTAAGTGACCAGTTTCTCTGGTCCTACCAAGCAGATGCCCAAGACACAGGGCATATAACACACACCTCAGAGAACTAGGGAAAGCAGAGCTCTATGAATAGTTTACAAGAGTTTCCATGTGTCCCAAATCGGCACCTGTGGGATGGAGCTGCCTAGATACTCAGCTGTGTCCACAGGAAACTCCCTTTACTCACTTCTTCCTACAATTAGAACCTGAATGACCAAACAACCTCTGTACCAGTACTGATAAGGTGAGAAGGAATCCCTGAAAGGAAAAATTGTAGAAGCCAGGAAAATGGGCTGGGGAAGTATTGTAAATGCTTCCCTGATTTCTACAGTATCCTGTAGGTATCCTTGACTGGTCTGTGCCAGAGACAGAGTACCAGGCAATCGTCGGACTAGTGGCGTATTGAACAACCCACAAATTAAATGTACCTTGAAAGCAGCAGAGAGTTCAGTTAATGCACTTGTATTTTCATCCTGGAACTCTCCACTGCTCTCTTCATAACTGCTACCCACCTCTTATTTCTTATTTTGGAACTGGGTACCACAATAACTCAATAAAATTGTCATTCAGAGAGAGAAAAAAAAATCATCTGAAATAAATTAAAATTACGTATAAACAGGGGAAATACAGATCTAAAAGAGATGTGTGGGGCTATTAGCCAATCTTACCCCTCTGTGCTCTGATGTGAACAAAGTCATGATCATCACCACTGTGTTGTTATTAATTGCTTGCGTGGTGGTGATACCCAGGGTGCCTGTGTCTTCAGTGCTGAGCAAAGACATACAGGAGAGGCAGCCTCCTCCTGTGTGTAGACGAGCCACCAAATCAGGAAACAGAAGGAGATGGCAACAAAAGAACAAATATTCTACACAAGATGTAAAAGGAATTGGCAGAGTGGACAAATCAATGGTATAAAGGTAGTGAAGAAAGAGGAGAGAAAAGACATGAGTAGAGTGCCAACGTATCGGTTGGACCTCTTTAAAAATGTCCACCACAACACAGATCTAGTTGGTGCCCAACTCATCAGGTTGCTTTTCCACAAAATGAACTCCATCCCATCTTATTCAGGCTGGTAAGACCCCAACACTTGGCCAAAGAATCAGAGGCTTGTATACCCAGTTTCCATAAACCACAGGAACAAAAAAAAGGGCAAAATCCAGTGTCCTGCATGTCAGATGAGCTGGGGTTTGTGCAGGCAGCTTTTCTAGGCATGGTTTTGCTTACGTGCCAAATCACACTCGAAGGTGGGGTTTGTTTTTTTCTGGAATTATGTATCTAGAAATAGAGAAAGATAACTGCCAGCCTTATGTAAGTGTTTAGGACAGGCAATGAAGAACATATCTGATGGGAAGGAGAGGGAGAGAGTAGCTGTTTAGCTGAGGGGTGATCTTTCACAGATGATTCAAACCAGTGTACTCTCAACAGCTCTCTAATTTAGTTACACTAGAGACAGCTGAGTGAAAAGTCAAGCTCACAGTACTGGATATTTAATTGCCAAGATTCCAAGACAAGCTCATTTTTTGTCTGAAACAAATCACATTTTGAAGAGCTGTAGCAAAATCCTCACTTAACGTTTTGGTCACAAAACAAATGTACTTGTTTAAGTGGCAGGCTTTGTTCTGTGCTCCCACATGTCAAATCACTCAGGATCTTTCTGCTATTTGAACAAGACAGAAATGTCAGCGACTGCAAATTTGGTCTTGGCTAATACGATTTCTTTGGGAATTTTCTGCTTAGGTGAAGGAACAGTTGAAGTTGAAGGGCAGAGGGAACGTATGTCGGCCCAGTGGCCAAATTATTGGAAGAACAAGAGGAACTTCAGCAAACTACAATAATTCTTGATAAGAATTAGTTATCCTATGACCCTGCTAGCCAAGTCTTTTAGCAGTTAAGTGGCAATTGTTAGGAAAACCGAATTACTCACCGTTTCAGAGACAACAGCAATTCCTACTTTCTGCCCATAGACTTTCGCCCCTTTGGGGCATCTCTGACTCTCACCACTGTGGAGAAGAGCAAAGCCATGAAGCAGGGAAGAGCTAGAGAATCCATACACTCCATGTGCCCCAACATCTCAGAAATGGAAAGGACTCCAGAACTGCCAGCTGGAATGAAATTGTTTTCCCATGTTTTCTGTCAGTGCTGGCCATACAGACAGTTGGAGTTCAGTGGGGTTTCCTGTAAGAATAATGCCACTGGCTTAAACAGATTTATACCAATATTCAGGAACTGCTCCTGGGCTCAATTCACTTTCTGGCTAGGAGGAGAACCTGTCCCATTATGTTAAAAATACAAGGAGGGAGTTGAGAGACACTTGAGTTGAAAGACACTTGAGAATTTCTCTGCAAGAGGACATGAACGGACACAACTGCCTATCTGAGCACAACTGACACCCGAGTAAGATGTCCAAAAACTGGGAGAGGTTTTAGGCTGAGTTTCTGACTAAATGCTCTGAACTCCAGGAAAGGGGACATTTCAGACACATCTCCCTCTTTAGAATTTGCTATCAGTCAGTCTAAGAACCCACTTGCTCCATATCCTGACGGCTGAAAATTCCCTTCTTAACTACTCAGCTGACTTTGTTCCCTGTACAGTAAACTCAGAGCCTGTAGAATTCTCTTACAGGGCTGGACACTTAAATTGCTTGGTGAAACTGGACCTGAATTCTCAGAAACTCATCTTGGAGGATCAGTATATATTTATCAACCACATGAATCACCTGCTGCACCAGGAGCCAAGATGGTGTGTCACTCTTTAATGAGCAAGATTCAAAAGCATAAAGTTCACATGTTTGATATTCATTTGGGTATTTCATGATTCAGTGAAATCAAAGCAGGTTCTAAAGACTGATCAAGTTTTTCCTCTTCGTAAAAGCAAGAAATATCTGTACTGTCCTCCGTGTTCACCTAGTAATAATTATCTTTTGGTGGATTTTTTTTTATTTTTATTTTCACTACATACGAATATGAGACCCTCCTTACTACAGCACTCCCTGCTTCTGCTCTTCATTTTCTTTTTTTTTTTGTAATTGTTTCCCTTCAGTCTATAATAAGACAACAGAAAAGTTTGTTAATGAATATATGATGGGGTTGTGATCATACAGTTAACTGACTGAAATTCAATATCAGCAGAAGCAAACCTATTTACATCAATGACCAATTTACTCCAGATAGATAGAGATTATTATTAAAAAATGGTTTTCTCTTGAGGGATGAACTGAAGATATCTGAATAGAAAATCACTCATGAATGTCCTTAGAGAGTTTGCTTCAAATTTCAAGTTTTTCTCTCCTCTGAGCATAAAAGACCTTTCTGCACTTCCCCAAAACATATATAATGCAGTGATAAATGTGTTAGTACAGCACAATCTGTCATCATAAGTACAAAAAAGATACACGGGTGGCATTTGTATCCCCTAATTGAAGGCATCTACCATGAAAATGGCTCCAGTTGAGCTGATGTCCTTTGTCTGCCTCTTAGTCAATGCATAGTGTGTGCATTTGCAGAATGTGATCACAGCCCTCAATTTTAGACATCTACACTCCATTGGCTCTATTTACACAACTATTTAGGCTGCCTAGACTGCCTAGCTCCAGAGTCAGCACTTATCTTTCTCTGGAAATCCCAATTCTACGGCCATGAGAGCTGTACAGTTGCCAACCATGTCAGTGAAAGGACTATTATTACCCTTTTTTTGACACTTCTGGGACATGAAAGAATAAAGATGACTATCTTCCAACTAGGACACAAAAGGGAATTTCCCAGACAACTGTTAAATGAGTCTGCAGCAGGAACTAGACTTTTTTCTTTCTCTGATTCTTTTTTACAACCAAGTTGACCACAGTGTCTCTCCGAAGGAGGTAGCGTTATAGACCATGAAGTTTTTACCACTGCCTGCTCTCCTGAAACAGAGCATGTGGTGCCAGAGAAAGGGTACAGAAAAGTTGGTTCTCATCAGGATCTTCTTTTGTCTGAAGACATCTTCCAAAATAGGCACTCCTTCTCCCCAAGCTTATGCTGGAGTGAGAAGCCACACACACTGCTGCTTAACATCAGACAACTTGCAGCAGTATTAACGTACCAAGTAACATCCATCTTTTAGTAGCAATGGCTGTTAACCAAACAAATGTCAACAAACTTGAGAAGAAGCCACTTTTGTAGGAAAGGGGGTATGAATCCTTTGGCATAAAATGGGAGAAAATCTTATGTCTTTCTCCAGACAAAACTCATATACGTGTTATTTAAACATGGTTGTCCTGTAAAATGGTTGGTTTCTCTGGTGATCCTAGAAAATGCCACCCACTCAGGGTTAAATTCCAATTATTTCTTTTTTTTCTAAGTGAACATATTTAGCAACAATTGTCCTTTTGAGTTTCCTGTGCCCAGTGCATCACTGGGAGGCTGACCAATTTTTTTTCCTTTTTCTTTTTTTTTTTTTATCCCTGCACATTGTGTTACATAAAACAACAAATCTGCCAGGAATACTGGGCATGACACATCAGTGACTGCACTAATGAAAGCCTTGGTAGTTCATTTCAAACACAGGAGGTGAAGTGTTTTGTTAGTGATTGTTAGTGCTATAGGATCTTTTTTTTGAAATGTGCAGGTGAAATGAGGTCCATAAGCTGCAAAACTCCACTGGAGCAATGCTTGTTTATTTGGTTGCTTTTGAAGGAGGCATTTTATGGTAACTTTTGTGAGTTTTGTTACCCAGATTTCATCACTGCCCTATGCTCTGTTTCACAATGTCTCAACTGCTCAGGCTCACAGCTTGTCTCTGGCACAGTCCAAGGTGCTGATTCAACATCAGAGGCTTCTTCATAATAGTGAATTTCTTTTAACTGCCAAGTGCTATAAGGCACTGGATGTTAAGCTGATATGAAAATAAAAGGAGGACCTTGAAATGAAACTTGTGACCTGCTTCCCAAGCAGGAAAAAGCCTTCAGGTGAACCTTGTCAGGTTTATCACACTGCCACGGTCTGTGAAGTGTCAGCTGGACTTGTCAAATCCGAAAGATCACATTGCAGCAGCAAAGTAACTCACAGCCTTAACACAGGCTGCAGAAATAAAGCAATAAGCCAAAGTAGCCATAGGCAGAGCACTTGTATGCCCTGCAGAATGCTGTGCCAGGACTTTGTAATAAATGGACCATCTTGGGAAGTTACTTATTCTATCCTGCATCTCAAATTACACTTACAATCCTCCTGAAAAGAGTTTATCTAGGCTGTCTTAAAGACTTTCCTCAAGGATGGTGATTCATGTACCTCTTGCCAGTACCTCATTCATGTACCTCAATGCCAGTGCTTACTACGAGAAAGGTTTCCTAACATCTAAACTTGCAAAATATCCCTCGTTGCAATTAAAGCCCAGCAACATGCTTCTTGGAAAACAATTTATTCCCTTCCTCTCAAAAATGTCTGAGATTTTAAAAGATTATTAGTCTTCTTTTTTCTAGACTAACCAACTCATTCTCTTACAAACTTTCTTCTTTTGGTCTTCTTGACTTCTGCAAATGTAGTTCTTTATCTAATGCTTGTAAGATCGTAACACTGTGAATTTTCTTTTTAAGATAGCACCCTTTGTACTTCAGACCAGTTCCACAATTCACAAGGTTCATCTGAAGTTCTAATCTTGGATCTCCTGAGTACTGCTGCCCCTTCTAACTCAGTAATGTCTGCAACTTTAATATCTGTTCACTGCTCCATCACTCATGACATAAAACACTTGAAAAGAACACACGACAATAAGATCCTAGCAGGGGCACTATCTCAATAACGTCCTCAATTTTGACAATGAACCATTGCTAACTATCTCTCAGGTGTAGTTTTCCAACAGTCATGCACTTACTGTAGTTTCATAATGCTGGCTGGTATTGTTCTTCCTTACTTACAGGAACAGAAAACTTGAAGTCTGACTACGGTCAAGAGATAACATAGCTACTGCAACTCACCTACGTGTAACCCTTAAACCAAAAGAAAATCCTTAGCAATAGTGGTATTCATCTCATATGACTTTAGAGAGCTACCATTATTTTAGTTACACTCATTTCCCTCACAGTCAGTGGAAGGAAACAGGTAGTTTTTTCACTTGACTCACTGAATCCACTTCAGATGCATGACACCAGAGACACCGTTGAACAAGTTGACCAGACCTTTACTTCAAAGTAAACTTTGATATGTAAAACTACTCTGCTTGTTTGTGACACAAATTATTCACAAGCCCTACCCTATTTCTCGAGGAACAAGCATAGAGCAGGTTGGCACCGGGGAAGCAGTAGGAACATCTGCCAACATTGTCCACGTTGCAACAAAAACATAAGTTACAACTTGGAATGGATTATAATCTTCTGAACCTGAACTATTACAGATTGAATCAGTTTCCTGGTGGTTGTATTTCAGCGGAAAACGCTATATTTAGCCACATGATTAACCAGCACACACATCAGTAAATCCACTGAACCTCAGGAACCTTTTTCTGCAGTTTATGGAATGAAGACTTATGGGGTCCAGGTATATGGGCACATGCAGGCAAAATAAGACCTTTAGCTAAGATTTGTTCTTTTTCACACTGAATCTCATACAGTACCATTTGGGCTCGCACAGCGATGGCAGAAGAGGACGTGGCCATTTGTTGCATATCTGGCATCCTGCAAATCCCCTTGTGATCTACATGGGGAAGATGGGAGGCTCTGCATGCTACTTTTAATCAGGAGGTCAGATTTAAAGGAAATGCAATGACCTCCGCCCTGAAGCAGCTCTACCTTTCCTCTGCCACACATCAAGATATTGCGTATCACTTTCAGAAAGTGTCTATCTTCTTCCAATATCAATAGGCGTCAGATGATCAGCTTAAATTCAGTGCTTAACTTTTAGATGGCTTAAGCTAGATGAAATTAATCTTGCCCTCAGTGAAGGTCTCACGCAGAGAAACTTCATCTAACTCTTGAATTGTCTATATTCTTAAGCTCAAGTATTTCTTTGTACTTGAGTGGAGATGGGGTTGTCTCAACCACAGCCAAAACACAGCACTGCACTACTCTGCGTTCACTGACACATCTCTGGGATAAAGCATCTTTGGTGATAAAGCTCTCGTATCAACTATCTTATCTCTCTTTTTATTGAAGGTAACACCTTTCTTCCCACTTCTTACTACTCCTAAATAATAATCAAGGGCATTTGTGGACCTTTGAAGGCACAGTTTCATCCCTTTGCGTCTATTGGTACTGCCACTACTCTAAACACAGTTCAGGATTTTTCTGAGCACTCTGTCATCCTTGGGATCACCAACATGTAGCAATGTGAGTCCCTATGTAGCAATTCTGCTGGTTGAGCGCATCTCCCTTTCTCTTTCACCTTTTGTCCTCTTCTTCTTTCTTCCTCATTTTTCTCAAACAGACCCTCTCTTTCTTTCCAGGTTTGAAAATCCTGTTCATTAGAAGGCAGGATCACACGCAAAAGTTGCCCTTCATTGTGGCTTGTTTCATCTCTAAATGAGAACATGAGGACATCAGCATTGGAGCCAATTAATTAAAAGTGAAACAAATGTTGTGAGCAACCTTCAGCTATCTCCCTGCAAGATCGCTGCAAACCTCCTACCATCATTACAACTTGGGATCCCATCTGAACGTAAAAAAAATAAAATTAACTGAAAACAGATTGAGAGAGGTTAACTATTACTTGCAGTAGTAATTCTAAATAATTTCACACTCATGAATATTTATAGGGATTACCATCTTCCTTCTTTGCAGAAAAACATCAATGCGAAGAACCATGGAGTCTGTCTAGAAATTTTGCCAAAAAGCAGATAATAAAAATTACTGCAAAAGTAATCTGAGATGCACAACTGAAAAAGAGAAATCTATAAATTATATTAGGTCCCAGTTTTTATTCAGAGAAGCAAGCCGAGATCTAAAAAGCAAAAAAAAAAAAAGAAATAAAAATTCTTTTGCCTTTCCCAAAGTCATCTCTCAGTTTTGTGACTGTGTGATTCTGTTCTCATCTCACCAGTAATGAATGATTTGTATCATCTTCCCTCCTCTTTTTCCATCTCTTCCTGATGTTAGAAGGAAATAAGACGCAAGTGTGAAGAGGGCGTGGATTTGCACTCTGTAAGGGCACGCTAACTCCTCACTGTTTGACACAGAGTGCGATCACACTCTTTCATTGATGCTGGCTCAGGACATAAAACAGTGATCCTGGCATAAAATCAGCTTTTCTAGAGCTTGCTGTAGTGTTTTAAGACATGTCTATATCTAGTTCCATCCCTGCACTAGACAGTCCCCATCCCACGGGTAAACAGGAGCCAGGGTCTGTCTTCAAGAGGAGACTCAAACGTGCTCACAAAGCAGTGACTTAAAATAAACCCTTTAGCTTGGACAGAAATAGATTATGAATGTGCACATCGTGTGGTGGTGTGTCTCAGCTAGTGGGGTAGAAATTTTCCTTTGACAGACAGTAAAAGGCAGTCGGAGAGGAACCCGCTATGGCTAATGTGGCATAAGGAGAGCTGGGCCACACCCTTTATTTGTGCATTCATTCCCTTCATTCAGTGAAGGCTGAGATAATTATACCCCCCACCAGGGCTTGCAGAGCTCTCAGTAATTCCAAACTACATATTTATACTCTGCTGTGAAAGTGTGTGTGTTTATATCACGCAGTTTTCCAAGATTTTTCTTCCAGCAGGACCTGTGAGTGGTCCAAACTCTTATTTCTGTTTAGCAAAAAATGGCATATAGCCACGTAAGTACTGTGTTGATCTGTTAAATTCCCATAAAGTTAATTAATTAAAAAGAAAACCAAAAACATTTTTCCATATGCCATAAGATTGCTTTAAAGGAAAGAACAGATTCTGAGAAACAGGCTGGTAAGGCAAACCCTAAGTAAACTATGTAGACATGGCACTTTAGGACATGGTCTAGAGGCCAGGGAGATGTTGGGATAAAGGTTGGACTTGATGATCTTAGAGGTCTTTGCTAACCTAAATTATTCTATGATTCTATGGTTCTAAAACCAAGTCAGCAGTAGACATATGGATGAATATCTGTTCACGGGAACATGAGTTGCTTTTGAGTGAATTCTAGGAGTTTGTAGGCTTTAGGCATTCATCCCTGTTCTGCATTTCCACTTTGTGCAGTGGGATAGGGTATCCACTAGCTCCGGGATAAGGAGAAAAGGGAGAACACTGTGTCAGCATTCATCTCCCATCAATGGAAGAGAGGAACAGTTGACTTACATGAGAGTTGGATCAGACCATCATGGAATTGGATGGCTCCTCTGGCTTCCGTTTCCCGGAAGACTTCCTGGTGATCCACGGGAGTCGTAGTTCCTTCTAGATGGCTTAAAAAGACATTTCAAAATAACGGGTCCGTTTACCACAAGTTCGATGGTGGCTCTGCATCTCCTTTTTGCCTTTGATGGGCAGGAGAGCAGATGGGAATCTCCCATGAAGTCCCTTCGGTTGGCCTGAAAGAAAGGGAAGAAGTCCCCTAGTCTGGTAGTATCCAGCAGAACTACGCAGTGTTTGACTCCCAGCTTCCAAAGGATTTCTGAGGCAAACATTTAACCCCTTGCCCTCTAATCTGCTCCAATCTATGGAAGAAGGAGCCATCTGGGATGGAAGCATGTATAATGAGAAGGGATTTCAGAATTTACACTGAGAAAGATGAGTGTCCTGGAAGGATGTGTCTGCTCAGGTGGTCACTTGAAACACAGACAAGCAACAGAGGCTAAACAGTGTTTCATAAATTAAGTTTGCCTCAATAATTAAGTTGCTTTCTCATAATGACTGAATGAGTCATGGGAGGAAAAGAAGAGTGAGACTGGATGATTTGCTCTTTTCTGAAAGATGACACAAATAAGAGAATTTGGCAGGTTTGGGTAAGCACACAGGTTGGACTAGTGGGTCAACAGCAAGAATATAAATAGGAGCTATGGGGGCTTCTTATATCCACTGTTCTGGAATTTGAAGCCTCTCAAGCTTCTTAAGGCACAGCTGGACTCCTTAAAAGTCAGGGACAGTTGCCACTGTCACAGAGCAGTAGTTGTTCTATTGGCAAAGCTGCTACAGACCTGGATGATGGTGGGTTCCTGTTTTCTTTATTTGTTCATCACCATAATCCAGCCAAGTGAAGAACTAGGAAGGGAAAGCTAATAAGCAAATGATTGTTGCAAAGTTTGGCTCAATTGTGTATGTTTCATATTAGAATTACACTTGGATCGAATATGGTGGAAGGAAAAATGTTGGTTTATCTGACAGAGGGAACCCCATGGGAAATAAAAAAGGAACAGCTGGACTTTGTTGCTTGCACATGCAGGCAGTTCTGCCTGGTAATGTCGCACAAATTGTCTGAGATGCAGACATTAGCCGAAGCTCAGCAGGTGTTGCTAAATAGCTGCTCCCTGAATTAAGAGACCACTGGCCCTCTGGGAATTCCAAGCATGCCTTCCAGATCACAGCCCTTTTGTTGCCATAAAGACGTAAAAGCAACAATGCCTTGGTTATCCATCATTCTCTAATCATGTAGAGGTCATCAAGTTGTTGTCATCACTTTGACTTTCATGGACAATGAGTTGCAGTGGCTGAAAAGAGCAGTTCTCCCTTCCCTGGATGACACACCATGACAGGAACTGGGATTGACACAGATTGTGATTCAAGTTATTTAAAATAATAGTTGTACCAAATGTAGCCCTCACTCTTTCTTCCTGTGTCTCTGTGTAACATGAGGAGTCTGAAATGGGACTAAGATGGGCAGTAAATATGTGAATTGAAGAATTTCACACCAACTAAATGCACACTCCTCAATAATATTTCAGATGCTAAGTACTCCAAAGGACTGGTAGTTTGCATAGTTTTGTTGACATTTGACGTTTTCTACTCCTAAAAAGCAAGTTAAAGACGTATTGTGGACACAGAAAGAAGTAGATAGTTAACTCTATAATATCTCCTGCCATCTGGACATCCAATACAATGTAAGATTTGGATAGAAATTTCTAGTGCCTAATCCTATCCTTCAACAGATCCTATCCTCCTCATCCTATCCTCATCTACTGGGAAGTCCCATATAAAGCCTGCTACAAGATCTCTCCAGCCTTCTCAAAGACATGGGGATGATAGTTCCAGGTAGAGCCATTAGGGCAGCTTAAGATTGTGAACTAGGAGTTGTTTTCATCAGACAGCATTGTGTTGTCGTGCATCCTTGCATCCTAGACTTCCTTGCAACAAGCTGAAAAAAAAAGAAGCTTCTTAAGCTTCATAGTGAAAGATTTGTTTTCCTGCTCTGGATTGTATTTGCAGGTCTCCTTTGAACTCTCTCTGTTGTTTAGATGTCTTTTCTGAAATGTGTCCTCCAGAGTTGGATACATCGTTTAACAAATCTTTTAAATGGTGTAGTTTATAGAGGCAAGGTCACTTCCTGTCTTCTACTGAATGTTCTCTATGCACATCCAAAAGTTGCACTGTCCCTTGAATGTTCTCTATGCACATCCAAAAGTTGCACTGTCCCTTTTTTGTTGTAATGGTTAACACTGATGCTTCATTTGCCACTTGTCAGATAAATTTCTCCCCCTCACCCCAACACATAGAATGCACAGTCTTTTCTCCCAGACATTTTACACTCAGTTTGACCTTATTAAAAAAAAAAAATTAATTGGACTGTGAATATTTAGTCATTCCTCTTGTATTGATTATTTACTAATCTATCTTCATTGTGATACCAGAAAACTGAATGCACAAAAATAATATATTTTCATGTGTTGGTTCCTAAGCATTAGATAACTTTGGACCAATATTATCATGGAATCACAGAATGTTAGGGGTTGGAAGGGACCTTGAAAGATCATCGAGTCCAACACCCCTGCCAGAGCAGGATCACCTAGACTAGGTCACACAGGAATGCATCCAGGCGGATCTTGAATGTTTCCAGAGAAGGAGACTCCAGAACCTCTCTGGGCATCTTGTTCCAGTGCTCTGTTACCCTCAAAGTGAAAAAGTTTTTCCTTATGTTTATGTGGAACCTACTATGCTCCAGTTTGCTCCCACTACCCCTTGTCCTATCATTGGACATCACACAGAAGAGCCTGGCTCCATCCTCCTGACACTCTTTACATATTTATAAACATTCTTTTGCTTTTTCTCTCTTAGCTGCTTTCCTGAAGTCCCTGAGAACTTGAAAGATCTCCAGAAAACTGGATGATATAAAGTCAATGGTTGAGATGATAAATCACTTCCAAAACGATTTCTTCTGTTGACTACATGATCTTGTTTATTCTTATTTATTCTTTATTATTTATTATTTATGATTGGAAAGGACCTCCAGGATCATCAAGTCCAACCTTCATCCCAACATCTCCCTAACCACTAAACCATAGCCTTAACTGCTACATCCACTTGTATTTTAAACACCTTCAGGGATGGTGACTCCACCACCTCCCTCGGCAGCCTGTTCCAGTGCCTAATCCTAAATGATAAAGATCTTTTATAGTCAGGAGCTTTTGCTTGCACGATGGTGGGTGCTGAATTGCCCAGAGAGCACATACAGTGCCAATTATCTAAAGTCTTGATATCTTTGGCAGGATCGCATAAATAATATTTCTCCTAGAATAACATGTTCTTGAACTGTTTCTCCAGTGTATTTTCTGCACATATGTTTCCCATCAGCAGCAGACAGGGAAGTCTTACCCGAGGCATTTGTATATCCAGTGTACAGAAGTGAAAAGGAGAAAACCAAAAGATCTCTGACACTGCCTTTGATTCTGGCTTGAAAACTTTCTGATCTGCCTCATGCCTCTTTATAGTCGTGGATGTGTTAAAGGACATGAAGCCAGTGCAAGACTTCTGATGTTTCAGGATGACCTTCCACACTTGTGATCTCTGAGAATTAGGTAATTGTGTAAGTTAGGAGTGAAGCAAAATATTGAACACAATTATCATTGCAATATTACTACAAAAAAAAAAAAAAAGAAAAAACTCCTCTACATCAGTCACTTGAGGTAATCCCATTTTAAGTGGATAGAGGGTAGAAAAAGGCTGGTGCATTAGCAGATTTATATCAGGAACACACTTCATGGAAACTTCACATTACCCAATGAATTTTGACAGCACAGTCAGTGGGCTCTGGGGAGTCAGTCAGCAGATCAGCCCATGGCGCTGTTCTTCTGCCTAAACGTAAGTATCTGGCACCATTTTATGCATTTCAGTCTCCTGTCTGGCCTCCAGCAGCTATGCCAGAAATATGGGATCTCCTTGTGTTGTCCCTTCATCATATCTGCCCGGCTTATGTGGATATCTCAGCTGCCCAATAGTTGAAAGTTTCCTAGCTTAAATGGCTATTGAATAATGTAGTAGAAATTAAAATAAATTCTGAGGTGTACAGAAGTTGTCTGGGTCCCTTTTATTGACAACAAATAAAGATTGACACAGACAGAAGGTAAGGCACTGTGTCCAAAGGAGGGGATGCAAACCTTTCCCTGGAAGTACCATGTCCTTCCTGCTCATTTTCAGATGGCTAAAGGTGACGTGGATCCCAAGCTTTACATCACAGTCAGTGAACATTTGTCCAATATGTTTTCCCTTTCCAGGAGAGGATGAAATGTAACTCAGCCATAAAGAATCACTTCAGCCTCACCTAATTCCCTTTGGAAGCCTCTTTGAGACACAGGCTTGTGCTAGCGCTTTCCACCTTGACAAACACACAGGACTGACACAATCTCATTCCAGGGTTGGAAACATAATTAATGGTGTGTCAGAATAACTCACATCAACACTTACCTCATCTTTCCCCTTCTACATCTTAACTCAGCATAGTCTCATTTTCCAGCTGCCACCCTGTGCAGGTGACATACAGACCTGTCCACTCTGAATTCTCATCCTGCTTAGTGTGGCTTCTTCTCTTCACCTCCCTTTGAGGAACTTGGGATAAGTTGCAAAGTTTCATAGTTTACAAAGTTTCCATGCTATTGGGAAAGACTGTGCTGTCCCACCTTACTCTGGGTAATATGGAAATGACTTTTTCTGTCCATCCACAGAAGGGCAGATCTCATTTGGGCTCTTATCATCTTCTGTCCTAGGTCTTAACCTGTGCAACCTTACCTTGCTACTATACATCCTGAATTTTCCTACACTTTTCCTTAACTAGGAGTTATTGTTGTGTCATCTTTCTCCTCTGATCCCTCACCTCACTCCTTTTCTGTCATATGAAACAAATGGCTTGTTTTCAATCTCAGAGCCTTCCATGGAGGACATTTATCCTCTTTTTATTCAGTATTACCAAGCTGTTTTGAAGCTCTGAATGAAGACAAATCTCTTTTTTTGTTTCATTTTCAAGTGATCTCATCTTAGACATTTTCACAGGTTATGTTTTATACACCAAAAAAAAGATTTCTATGGATGTTCAAAACATTTTTGTTATTCACTCACATCTTCACAGAATGGTTGAGGTTAGAAGAGACCTCTGGAAGACTTCTGGTCCAACTCACCTGCTCAAGCAGGACCACCTAGAGCTGGTGGCTCAGGACCACATCCAGATGGCTTTTGAATATCTCCAAGGGTGGAGACACCACAACATCTGCCTTTGAAATCACCTTTCACTGTGAAGCCTACAAAGTGCATGAGAACAGACAGCTTGTGCTGAGTTGTTAGATGGCCATCCAGCCTAGCTCTGTAAGAGAGAAAGCCATCTTGACATTTTCACAGCTACAACCTGCTCTGTGAGGGATGATAGTTCAAGTCTCCCTGATAGTAACATCAGGAACAAGTGTCTCAGTATTTTATTTAGCTACATATTTCAAAGGGTCGGTAACTGCTAGAAGCCCAGGTAATGTGATCTTTCACAATCTCATTTCATGTGATATACCCCTCAGATACCACACAAGCCAGGATTTTGGGGAAAGACCTAACAGAGCTACATTGTGATTGAAATATATCTCCATGAATTATCTCTTTTTTTTCTCTAGAATACATGAGTGTGTTATTGGTAGCCCTATAATTTATAAGATATTCCCATTTAAACCTGAACACCCCAAACAGTCTGCCAAAAGAAACAAACCTATATTGCCTACATCAAAGTCTATGCACTTGTTAGGAAGATCAAGATATTTACCTTTTTTTAAAAATTAATGGTGGCTTCCGTTGCCATTCAGCTCAAAAAAAAATCAGAAATCTCAGTGTTCATGTCTATATGTAAAGTAGGTGCCTATGATCCCCTTGTATTTAGCTGAGATCTGGGATTTAATTCAGTTACCTTAGTATAGACATCAAGGTGGCATATTTTTGTGTCAAGGACATCTGAGATTCTTTCTGCCATCTCATACCCCATAAATTTGTGGACCTTCTGTAAGAGCCGTGATTTCTGTGTAGATTCATCCCAAAAGGCACTAGACCTTATCTTTAGGCAACTGAATCAATTAGTAAAACCAATGGAGCCTAGGAACTTTTGAGGCTTATGTTGTAGAAAACACATACATGCAACTAGTTGGATTATTCTCTAGACTCCACCGATTACATTGATTTGAAAACCACAGAATGAAATGGGAGTTGGGACACAGTTCCATGTAGATACATATCTTAACGTCTCTTCCTAAACAACCTGCTCCAGAGTATACTGTCTGCATCACATTATATTTTTTGAGAAGGCACAGGTGGAAAAAAAACACATTTAGAAGAAAAATACCAAATATTTGTCACGTATTCTTTTTTGGTTGTTTGTTGGGTTGTTTTTGTTTTTGGAAGTAGAAGGTTTGGAGACCTTCCAAGGAAAGTGTAATCAGCACATATCAAGTTTTGTTCAACAGCCAAATGTTACGGACGGCTCCAATTATATACAAAACTGAAAGAGTCATTTTGAAAAGGTCAGTTTATTTCTTGTTCCTAGAAACTTCTCAAAAATAATACCTGGGTGCAAACACTGAGAAAGTAAATGCATTCACTTCAAATCATTAGGAGTCTCTTTTAACTGTAATGTTGATGTATTGATTGTATGCTTGCTTACAACAGTATTTTCATACTCCTCTATCTAACTTGAGTTTAGTTCTATTAATTGTAAAGAGTTATTTACTACCCTTAGAAAACTATTCAGGACCTGACAGATGTCACTATTACAAAATTGTTTATTGGATTACATTTAATTTTTTTTCCCATATTGTTCTATCTGCCTGGTTATATCCCACTTCATTAACAATGCTGGGTTCCTTTTTCTCTCTCACACTTATCCCTCTCATTACTTTAAAATCACTTTTAGGCCCCACAACCATTGTTGGATTAGGTTATTTATACAACATTTTTTTTTCATGAATCTTAGTCCTTTCATAGCCTTTGCCGTTTCTCTGAATTGACTCCAGTCTGTCTCCATCTAGATGTTTTACATTTAGAATATTGTAGTTCTCAACAGTTTTTCCAGCCACAATATATCATATGTAAGTATTAAGCATTAAAAAAAATATTTCTGTGGATTGTCTGTGTTTTTTGTTTATGATATTGATACTTCCTATACACTTCACATGTTTCATTATTTGACAAACATGCTAAGTCTAAGTGCCTAAGTTCTGTATTGCAACAGTTTCAAATCAAGTGTTCTCGTCTGTATGGGGTTGTGTCTATTCTGAAGAGAAATGAGAGGTTCTGCATAACGTTTTCCATCACGGATTTACAGTGCCATGTGGCAAAGTAATATGCCAGTTATTCCTAAGAACAAAAACACAGTGAACCCAAAATATCCAGTCTTTTTTTTTTTTTTTCTTACCACAGGTTAAAATTAGAATAAAATAATCGGCTAGATATAAACTTGGTGAACTTACAGTTTCCAGCTGCATTTTTCCTTTACCACCTGAAAATGTGAAGCTAACTGCCCTGGGTCCAACTTGGAACCTGTTTACCCAAATGTAAATAAGCAACAACTCTGTTGAAACTGAGAACATATAGGATGTAAGAATAGTAAGGTGGGAGGTGATATTATTTGCCAGCACAGATTTTTCCACTACAATAAATGGAAATGATCCAGGGGAAGAAAACAATGAAGCTATCAATGGTGGTGTACTGTGAAAGAATAGTGGAGAAAAAGCATTGTCACTGGAGAAAGCAGCTGGAGCTGTAGGGTTACCCTTCTTGCAAGCTATTTGTGATGCTGTAATCAATTCTCTAAAAACCGGAGCACGAATGAATGGGCTATTATACAGCAACTCACTCCAAGGCCTGGTTCTTTCCCAAGTGATTCCCAGCTCCACTCTGCCTGCAGTGTGGGTATGTTGGCCCTGGGCCTTTGATTCCAACCTAAAAGTACTCTTCAAAGATGCTCCTTCCCAGTGCAGTTCTCCCATACTCTACAAACTGCAGATTCACGGTTAGTTACTCTGCCACTGACCACAGCGGGCACGGTCTACAGCAAAGCCTATATTCAGAGAGATTAAATACCACATAAGATTTCCTTAGGGCAACACCACACCATGCAAATAACACACTAAAGGCCTTCCTTGCTGTGTGGCAAGCCCACCCTCTGCTCTGTGTCTCCTAGCACAGCAGGACTCCTCTTGTATTGGGTCAGGTTTAGGAAGACAACCTTTGATTTTCAGGGGCCACACCGTTTTTTTAAGTTATTGCTATAACAACAGACACAGGTTGAGAAACACTATTTGGTTTTGCTGCACTTCTTGCAAAGAACCCATAAAACATTAAGTTACAGCAAAGCAGTCTCAATAGCAATTTCTATAATGATAATGTGTGGAAATAGAATATAAGAAAAGAGGAAAAAACTAGTCTAGAAAAGGAGAAACAGAAATTAATCACTGATACATGGCCTTGTTGAGGAGACAGAGTGAAAGCAGATTTCTTGCATTGTTTTGAAGGTTTCAAAGAAGTAAAAAATAGCATATTTTAGGCTGGGGTTTAACTGGTATTTGGAAGATTCCCAGTGGTCACTGGCTGATTGAGCCTTGTGCTTTAAAGTAAAATACAAATGGCTTGACAAACTACTGGGAAATTGTGTAGCCAAAGAAAAGAATGGGGCGGAGGAAGGCAGAAGCACATTCCTAACTCTCATCTGGATGGGATGTTAGAGTGCACCAGTCCTTGTCTCGGGTCAAGGATTTTTGTAAGAACAAGTCCGGGGATGTAAAGGACATGGAACTACAGAGCTCTCAGAGCATTTCCTGGGTGATTCAATAGCCGCAGCCTCAATGTTCTTTGCTCTGCACACCCACTTTTTCTGTAAAAGCATTCAGAAATTCTGTTTACCTTTTGAGCATGCTAAGTAACAAATGTACAAGACAGAAGTGCTTAAATGAATAAGAATTCAAATGATGCTTTCTGGCTTTATAAATGCATTTATTCGGTATAGACAATTAAAGCCTGAAATTTGTTCTTAAAAAGAA
The DNA here is from genome assembly GCA_033124195.1 of Coracias cyanogaster. Lineage (NCBI taxonomy): Eukaryota > Metazoa > Chordata > Aves > Coraciiformes > Coraciidae > Coracias > Coracias cyanogaster. The sequence continues at coordinate 104,479 of JAVSBS010006231.1, forward strand.
AATCACTTAAAGTAATAAAAAAAAAAAAAAGGACTTGAAGATAGATGATGCAGGTATCAATCTTGGTTGAATTCTCAGTGCCAAGAGACAGCTGGCACACACTGACACATACTAATAATCATACAGATCAGCTTTTAATCACTAATTGTCAACATGAAAAGAAACACATGATAGCTACCATATTGTTATTTTCTATTTTTTTCATTCAGTGCTGCTGGGAAACATGTACTATTGGGTCTGTACTGTAAATCAGTAGTATAGAATCATAGAATCATTCTGGTTGGAAAAGACCCTTGGGATCATTGAGTCCAACCATCAATGTTACGCTACAAAGTTCTCCCCTAAACCATATCCCCCAATACCACATTTAAACGACCCTTAAACACATCTAGAGATGGTGACTCAACCACCTCCCTGGGCAGCTTATTTCAGTATCTGACTACTCTTTCTATGAAAAAATTTTTCCTAATGTTCGGTCTAAACCTAGTAGTGAATGTTCAAGTGAGCATGACCCCAAGTAATGACAGAAAGTATATTTTTTACTTTCTGCTCCACACTTTTCAGCATTCTCCTCCATATTAAACAATGACTTTGAGAGTATCAGACCGCGCTAAAATAAAGTGCCTACACAAGTGTCTACATTGCTTGATCTGCAAGTGCTGTTTAAGAGAATAATACGTGAACCACAACCATGTATGCTCAACTTCTCTATACATTCAGTGGGGAAACCAAGACTAAGATACCATTAGAAATCTAGCTAGATGCCTTCCGCCAACACGGGTGAGAAACCAGTGGACTACAGTATCCCATTCTCACAACTATGGGTAGGGCCTGCAGTAATGACTTTCTCAGCTTCAGTGCTTCAGTCAAGAAGTATGGTGGGTTGAAATCCTTCTCTGGTGTTTCTGAAGAGTTCTAAGCCTACCTTTCCCAGCGGAAAGTCTGAGGAGACAGCCACATCATGTTAGAGGTGATGACAGCAACTTGATGGTATGAATGGTTGTCTGCTGGAGACATACCCCAGGCCCTGGACCCTTTTAGTTTGAAGGATTCTTGTTACTTCTGCAATTGAGGGTAGATTACATGGTTTCTGTCCCAAAGACTTGCTCCTAACTACGCTATAGAGGAAGCTATGCTCTACTGCACTGTAATAATTGCTCGTCTTTCCTAGCAGGCTGCCGTGTTTTTCCATTTCCGTTAGTTGACTTGGCCACAGGGCTTCTAGATCTTTTTGTTTATTTTTATGTAACAAGAATGCCAGGTAGTAAGATTAAGTGGCTTCATACCTGGCTGATTCAGCACTTAGGTTTATGAACCAGGACAGTCAGTATGAAGCATTAGAGGGAGGTGCGGAGAGAGGGGGTGGGATGGACATGAGATACTATTTCCAGAATCTTTATCTTCCTGTTATGTTCAGTGTTCAAAAGCAGCAAACACCAGAGTCTCTCCACGCTCTAAAATGCAGACAAAATTTCTCTATTGTTGACTTTTCCCAAATACTGGATTAGTATAGCAGTAGTATTATAGTAGCAGTATACTACTAGAGGTCTACTAGTAAACCACAGAAATATAATCAGGAAGCACACAGACAGAAAAGGGTTTGTAGATACAGGAGACAGGAATAAACAATCAGGAAAAGAAACTCAAGGAAGACCTACTAACTCTCTACAAGTACCTGAAAGAAGGTTGGAATGAGGTGGGTGTCAGTCTCTTCTCCCAAGTAACAAGTGATAAGACAAGAGGACACAGCCTCAAGTTGCACCAGGGGAGTTTTAGACTGGGTATTAGAAAAAATTTATTCACTGAAAGGGTTGTTAAGCAATGGAACAGGCTGCCCAGGGCAGTGGTAGAGTCTCCATCCCTGGAGGGACTTAAAACACATGTAGATGAGGTGCTGAGGGACATGGTTTAGTGGTGGGCTTGGTAGTGTTGGGTTAATGGTTGGAGTCAACGATCTTAAAGGTCTTTTCCAACTGAAATGATTATATGATTCTATGATCTTAAAGTCCTGAAAGCCAATGAAGTCTAATGCAGCTTGAAATCCCTCAGGCATCCCAAAGAGCTGAAGAGGAACAGCTGTATTAAATTGGACTTAAAAGCCACCATCCTTGGCACTGGTCAGTTGTCACTAGTACAAGATGAGTAGAGTGATTTTCCAACGGGATAAATTATAACCTGCTTCCCGTTTTGACTCCACTATTTCAAATTCATGAGCTGATTGAAAAAAGGGGTTCTGATATGGCTGAATGCAATAAATTGGGCCATGAAGGAATAGTCTTGGGTATGCAGCCCCATAAATTAGAGTGAGATAACGACATAATTTTATTGAATGTAAACCAGCCTCTTCATCTGCTGAAAACTGTAGCCTGATTTCAAAAGCTGTCCTCTGTTGAAATCTTCCATATCCTGTACTTAATCTTCTAAGCCATCTTAACCCTAGAGCACAAATATTACAGAAAAACAGGGAGATATATTTTCACTCAATGCTTGGACGTGAACAGCGCTCACAATATCTTAGCTAGCCCATGTGCAAAGAGGACATGTGGTTTTGTCAGCATCTGTTTCTTGCAAGTGAAGTGAGCTGCATGACTTCTTCCATCATCAAATTCAATTCACCTCTTTTAAAAAGAATCCGTATTGTATTCTTGCTTCTATAAATACATACAGCTCCATCTTACAGGCAGTTATCTCTTTCTCTCCTTCCCCTCTTTCTCCCATTGCAATACTGTTCCCAAACTTTAGTGGAAGTACGGCAAGGAATATCTAATTTCAGAATACATACATATTACTTTCCAGATAATCCTCACTATTCCTGTGCCATGCTTTACGTTAAATAACTTTTTTTCTTTCTGTCCTTCATCTTTCCTCAAAGTCATTACAAAGAGCAGCCAAAGCCTTTCTCAGTCATTGCTTTTAGCCAAGTTCTTATACTCTCTGCTCTGAAGCCAAGATGACCAATTTAAAACAGACACAGAAACACTTCAGAGAGGAGGCTGCAACACTTTAGAAGTTTATGAGGATGAGCTTTGACTCAAATTAAACTGTATTTTTATTAAAGTTTACCCTGTCTGCTCACATATCCATTGAACTCTCTATAATTTCTGAAAGTCTTACAGTTATCAAGCATTCCAACACTGAAGTTTAGATGTGATGTTGGGGCATATGATTTAGGAGAGAAATTTGTAGAGTAGCATTGATGGCTGGACTGGATGATCCCAAGGGTCTTTTCCAATCTGGATGATTCTATGATTCTAAGTCAGCCTGGTTGCTCAGGCTAATCTGGACTGCTTCCATGCAGGGCATCCTTTGGTATCACGCAAAGAGCCTGACAATGTCCTTATGCAGTTTGGATTACACTTTATACGAAATAGAACCGTGCTTGGGGAAAAAATATTTCTTTCTTTGAGTAATATGCTCTACCAGGAAGCACTTTCTTCCTCTTCCCTTCTGCTGTCCATACTCCTGGTTGTATTCAGGGGTCACTGTGTCCAGCCAAGCCTCTCTTTGCTGGCAGTTAAGGATACCTTTCTCTTGTTTTTTAGAGAATTGAACTAGATTATCTCAATGTCTTTTCTGCTCTGAAAATAAGAATATTAGGTGGCCTGCAATAGACTTAACCTTCTACTGCTTATTGAGATTTAAAACAATTCTTTTACTTCCATGTGTCTAATATGAATGAGACGGGGGGATGCAGAAGCAGATTTCCCCTGGCTGGTTTGAAGCACCTGCTGGATTTGGGGCCTGCACAATCCAGCCATACTGGGAAGGATAAAGTGGAAGATGATGACCCATTAATGTTTCCCTGGTTAAAATATCCCCGTTTACTTGCGGTTCAGATAACTTAATAATGGAAATACGAAGCTTACTTCTGCAGCTGTAATGTTCAATTCTTTTTTTCTCCTTGGCTTTCACATGTAGAAGATTTTTAGATTGCTCTGGGCATTGTCCTTGCACACTAACCCAGACTGTCAAGCAATTTGCTGCTCTCAGATGCTTTTAGCTGTTCACTTGGAGCAGTGTTTTCCACCGAGCAGAGAAGCAGGATATTGGAGTCAAGACTAAGCCTCCCCATCTCCCAGCACTGAATCAAACAAAACCTTCTTCCACCCACACATTGCTATCTCAGCTTAACAACAAAAACAACCTGCCAGTCTCTCCCCACACAGAAAACTTCAGAGTTTTCATCAAAAGTAAAGGAAAGGTACTGCAAAACTTCTCAAGCACACCAGGCAGAAATTGCCATCATTCCTTTCAAACCATCTGCTGTTATTTCTTTGAAACCACTGGATGACTCAGGTCAGGAGCAAGGGAGTTGGGTATTTCCTGTACCAAAAACATGTGACAAATAAAGACAAGAAAGTTTTGCTCCCCTCTAGAGGGGCACTTGTTGGCCAGAACTGTCAATGTTTGTTGAGCAAAAACTTCAGTCTGGAAAGTCAGAGAGGCCAAAGCAAACGGGATCCTTTAAATGTGGTTATAGGTATGGGGGAGACTGACCTGAAAAAGGCTACCAACACAAAAACCAGAAAGTCATGAAGGACCTACTCTAAAGAAGGGCAAGGAACGAGACAGGAACATAACACGGCGAGATTCAATCTTGACAAATTGAGACAGCTAGGGAAAATAAAAGCATCCAAAACATTTGCACTGATAAGGAAGAAAGAGAACTAAAGATGAGCAGCCAGAGTCTGATGGAAAGACTACAGCAGAGCAAGAAACTGCATTTTGGTTCTTCCCAGACCTGGTTATTACTGTTATTACTGAGGCTGTGGTGACTTACTAAAGGCAAGCTGGGGAAATTAATGAGTATTAATAAAGGACTCATACCCCAGGGCTTTGGGGTATCATATCACTTAATGATGTCTTAAAAAACACAATCAGGAACTTATTTGAATCATTCACGTGATTATAAGCCTTCCTCAGTATGCCCCTCTCTAATCTGCAAACATGGACTCAGCCCATGAATTTATCTGGTTCACAGTATCCTGCAAGTTTTCATTGACCACATTCGTGCTAGTGACTAACAGAGAGCTTAGAGATCATTCTCAGGTCAAGATAAGGCCAAACTCTTAAGTTACCCAGCTAAAACCTTCATCTCTCCCTCCTGCTGCCCAGGTGCCCTTATCCATGCCACCCATTGTGAACCTGTGGTCTGTGTTACCCACCCAAAGCACCCTGAGGCCCTTTCTGGGAAGGTGGTGCTCATCCCAGACCAACAAACAATTAGGGATTTTTCTGGTAAATATACAGTGTGGGCAACTGTGAGTAGCTTATTGAGACCCTCTCCTGGCCCTTTGCACCTTAATGATGTAGGTGTAGCTTATGGGGTACACATCCAGCTGTACCAAACTGAAGGGAACAAGCATATACGTGGATAAAGGTGGTGGTGAAGTCATCATAAGCAGCAGTAGTGCTTATGAGCATGTCTTCAGCTGAACAGCCAAGGTATGAGAACTGGATAGAGGATGTTGGAAGGTGTACAAGCTTGAGCACAACTTTTCTCTTACCTATGAGTCCCGTACCACGTTTCAGCATTTTTCATGGCCTTCACCACTGTTATGAGACAATATTAATCACAGGCTGTATAGAATTATTCTTTAAAACCACTTTTAAATCTTGTTATTCAGCTCTGTGCACTTCTCTGTGCTGCAAGATGGACAAAAAAGAGCCTTTAAGTTCATTCCACTTGTTTGTTCTTTGGGTGGTTTTGATGCCATAGGAGAGTGTGTATAAGTTTCTGCACACATGTTTTTGTTCATGTAAAAGACCTTGGCTGATTTCAACCAAATTTAAAAGAAGGGTGGAGAGCTTGGAGATAGTAAATTTCTAAAACATTTATTAAAATAGGCAGCTGAGTAGAAAAGTCCTTTTACTGAACTTTAGATATTACAAAACCTACTCATTGGGGAAAATAAATAAGAGGGAAAATATACACAATCATGACCAGTGCAAGCCAGTCTTCATTTCTTCTGAGGCTCGTAGAACAAGTACTTTTTGCTTTAAATGTAAGTCTCATTGCACCTTTAGCCCTTTGGTATTTCATGTAAATTGCCACGCAAGAAAGTGCATTTATGCAGTCAATTGCTAACTGGCTTATATACATGAGAAATATTCTATACCATTAGCATTCAGGGTGGTTTAGACCTCCTTTTCTGCTATTGCCATAATTTTATAGAATTTATTTGTAATTTTCTGACAGCTTTCTGCTATTCAAACTTAAAAACTGGAAAACTATTTCAATTATGATCTTGTGCATTTGCTATGAATATGGACCTACACTTAAAATAACACAGCAACAGAACCAGAAAATGTGTGTGTGTATATATATATGTATATATATACATATATTTATCTATACATTGGCTCAACCTAAACGAAAGGAAGCCCTTCTTTACTGTGAGGGTAACAGAGCACTGGAACAGGCTGTCCAGAGACGTTCTGGAATCTTTGTCTCTGGAGACATTAAAAAATCTGTCTGGATATGTTCCCTATGTGATCTACTCTAGGATCCTGCTCTAGCAGGGGGGTTGGACTAGATGATCTTCAGAGGTCCCTTCCAACCCCTACCGCTCTGTGATTCTGTGAAATATCCTTAGCAAGAGAAAATCTAGGATGAATTGTCAAGGTGGAGGGGAAATCTTCCCAACAAGATTGCTTATGTTATAGCTTCCCCGGGGAAGTGATGAGCACATAATTTCTTGAAATACTGAACATGAGCTTTTTCAAAACCAACAACCAGAGCGAAAACCTCTATTGGCAAGGAATTGGGTGGTTTAATAGTCCTTTTCTATCTTTACAGTTTGTGGTTCTGTGAAGATCTGTAGAGACTAAATGAGCCACGTTTATTTTGACTGTGTTTTCTAGTAGTTTGTTACCAAGTAAGAAAGCAACTGAGAAGTAAGAAAGCTACTAGAGCAGTTCACGCAATTTCCCAAACCAGGTCAGACTAAGCAACCTGTCACCTTGGTACGTGAGAAATCCAAGAGTGGAAGTGATTAATGCCATGTAACATCTCACTACGCTACCCACACTGGTCTGCTGCAAAGATCTATGCCCTGTCATTAACAAAGACATTGTTCATTAATTCCTTATTAAATTCATGAGGAAAATTCAGCAAAACAGATGAGGCAGGGAAATAACACTTTTCTTTTTTTCTGGGCTTTTGTTCCAGTGCACTGCTGTTGACCCACCTATTTCCAGGCCCTGAGCTGCAACCAGATAGACAAGGGCAGCAGCTTTGCTCAACAATCAAGCTTGTGTACCCACTGCATGTGGGTTTTGCCTATGAATCAGCTTCTGATGTTGTTCCAGTTCTTTTCTGTGCATTTATTAAAAACCATTCCAAGAGTGGGATGGACATCAGACAAAAGATGGCTCGATAGAAGGAGCTGTAATTTCATGTGGAATCGCTTACAGGACTTTTCAGTCTGAGGAAACTGCACAGATGTTGAGTTCCTAAGCATTAACTTATCACTGAATAAGCACTGTTTCAATATAATTTATTTTTCAATCTTGGGATTTCCCTGACAACCTCTTCCAAGTCATTTGTAGCTGTTAATGTCCTGTCAGATATAACGATTCTAGTTTCTCTGACAGTTTTATCCTTAATGTGACATAAATTACTTCCTGATGCTTCACTCTGTATTGCTAATGGGATGGTAGTTTGGCTTTTTTATTCATGTTTGACCTTTGGTCTTCAGAGGCTAATCAAAGCTGGCCACTGAAGGTCATGAAATGGATCCTACTGGCTTCAATGAAAGTTAGACAAGTCTCCTGGACAGGTGAGACCTAGTAGTCACTGCTGCAGATGTGGAGGGGGATAAATCTCAAAGGAAGCCAATCCTACTGGGTAACTAAAGAGAGATGAGTTACTAGAGGGACAAAAGATTTTTGCCAGAGAAAGTAGAAGGAAGGAAAACTATTGAGGCTCTTAAGATGTCATTGCAGGCACATGATCAGCTGTATTAAGCAGAGAGCAGAGGAAGGAAAGCTTTTGCTCACTAAAACTTCTTAAACTTTATACAGCCAAATATCCAGGTTTCACAGTCTGCACAACTGAGTCGCAGTACCACAACCTGAGAATGTGTTGCCAACAAGAAAATGGTGACACAGCTGTGTGGAACACCTGAAACATCCTCAGCACCTTAGAAATTTCCAACCCAGACTTCAAGAAGTACAAATTCTCTTCTCTTGTATTATGCAGGCCATTAAGGGATGCACATTGTTCTACAATCATGATGATACAAAAGTAAGACACTCAAAGAAGCATTTTCCCGTGGCAAGACTTGGTTCTGACTTGTTTGGGTGATTTTTCTGTGACTGTTTAATGTGACCAAAACATCTTCAGAACAAGACAATGCAAGAAAACAAGCTGGCCCAGAAGCACAAAATGTAAAGTGGAGAAGGAGCTCTTGTCTCTAGCACAACAAATATTTCAAAAAACCTCATTTTTCACACTCGCTGTTCCCTTTTCTGATTTTTTTGATCTCTTTTTTTCCACAGAATAAGCCAGACAAAAAAAAAGAAACCCCTCCCAAACCCCAAAACCTTCTCAAAGGTCAGAATGAAGAATAATATTTCATACTGCAGGTTGTGGAGCCTTTGCATTCCTTTTCATCAATGCCAGAACCACATGAGAAAGTTTGCAAATACCATTTAAGATAGCAGGGAATGAGTCACTTTGCACAGGCCCTCACTGGCTTGTTTAGGTAATACTCAGCCTAGTTAACATTGTAATAACTGGTAGCAGCTATCACTACTAGTAACAAATACCCTATAAGCAAGTTACCCCTTAATCTGCCAGTTCCACTGCCAATATTTAATTAATCTGCCTAAAGGCCTGCTGCTGCCTCAGTGGGGTAAAGGAATGTTTTGCCATTTATCAAGAGCTATTTAAAACATAACCCAGATGCCATTTTTAGGCACATAACCACTGTCTGATTTTCCAGATGTGCAACACCACTCAACAGCAGAGCCAGCTAGCTGGTTTCTAAACAGATTCAGAAACCTAATTTCTAAGCTGACAACATTTTTTGTTAATATTTGTAATGTTTAAACACTCAGCACCCCGATGATCCTTGGTCATCATTATTTTTCTTCATTTTCTAAATGAATACTCATGAAATAATTAATTCCCAGGGGGGCACAATGGGAGGATAAACTACTTGTGTTTCACATGCAGTTTATGTACATGAGAAAGTCCAGGTTTACAACATTTCCTTCCACTTCTTTCCCAATCCAATCAGCCTACTGGAAGGGGCATTTGTTCCAGAAACTGGTCTGGTATGAAACCTGTTCCCCCCATAGGCTGTGAATGGAAAATGCTGGTATTGATATGACGTGCTCACATGGCGTGTCCTCATGTGTTGGCCCATTTAATCTTCAAATATAAAAGACATCACTACATGTCTAGTTACTGTTCTGTGATTGAACTAGTCTCCTTTTTTTTGTGCTATCAGCAGCACTTCCAGCAATCACTATAACACAGTGAAGTCGTTCATGTCCACTAGGTCTCAATTTCATACAAATCCTTTCTCAAATTAATTTCTGAATTTGAACCATTTCTTTCAACAACAACAAAAAGTAAAGTTATTATACTCTTGGCATTCTCAAACAATCAGTAATGCAGAAACACAGGAAATAATAACAAAATTACTTTGTAAAAAAAAAAAAACCACATACATTTGCAAACTCCCCCCTTTTGGCCAATGACCACACCCAGCACAACCTGGACTTCATCCTGTATCTATTTGTTTAAACAACTAAGGAACAATGAAACATTTCTGGACATTCCTGCAGTTGCCTTCTATCCATCAGGTCTGGCAGCTGCTTGGCAATTCTTTACTTGGCCTCCAAACTAAACCCACCCTCTGAAGAAAACATTGCAAACCTCTACAGCCAGCCTGTTTGCCTGCAAAGTGATTAATTTTGAGCGTCTTGAAACCAAAGCCAGTGTGCTGATAACATGAAGCAAACAGAGGGAGCAGCGTGTTGAACAGCTCGGAACGAACTGTTCCTGCTTTGCGAGCCAGGCTGATATTCTCACCACGCATTAGGTTTTCCAAGGGATGGAAAATGAGCACCCTGGGCAAGTCTGAAAGGCTTGAGAAGAGATCTTCCTCCTTATCCACCTCCTCATCTCCATGATTGTGGAGACACCCTTTGATAAACATACATTAAAGCTCTCCACGTTGCTCAAGTCTGAGATCAACCTCTCTGCTGAAATTCAGGGGCTTCCTTCTCTGAGATATCCCTGAAAATTCCTTCCATTCTTGATAAAACAGGAATATTTCATACAATAATATATACTGATAAGACACAAAGACTGAGATGATGAGGCCTTTTATGAAACACAGTTAAGAAACACTTGGGTTATCTCAACCAGATGTTATTAAACTCACCACAGGAATTACTGGCTTAGATATGCTGGTTTGTGTTAGGAAGCATTCAAACCACATGATTAGAACAGTCTCTTTCAGCTTTAAAACCCACATATCCTTGCAAATATTGAACTTGCTAACTCTTTCTCAGGAATTCATGTGACAATATCAGTTCATACCATCTTTTTGGAGAAGTGTTTGCAAAGATAAGCTTAAAAGCATCAAGAGAACAAAAGTTTCCCTTTTCCTTTAATAATTTTCAAGTCAATATTACAATCTGGAGGGGTCTGCCTCAGGATTTACAACTTGAATGAAAAGTTAGCTTACCTGCCTACAATGTACGATTTTATCTCATGCTCATCCCATCGTTTCTGGACATGGCCACTCATAGCCAAGGAAAACTTAATTAATCTTGACTAAGTCAAGGTAAACAATTTAAAGCATTTTAAAATGTGTTCTGGGGATCAGAAAGAAAGAAAGCAAGCTTCACTAATGGAATACATTATTTCGTTCCACAAGCTATTGCTGAGGTTTCTTCAATTTGATTGAACATCTGTAATGACTTCCCAAAAAGAAAGCAATAACTATTGTTTGTAGCTAGAGGGTTTGATTTCATGTCCCCTCTGATTTTTAGTGACAGTCAAGATGCTCCTAGGAATGCCCTGGCCTTTTTTTTCTTCTCCTTCTCCCCACTCCTTCCTTCAGGTATAGCAGACTGTCCCGAGGAATCATGACAGACAAGGAATGAAGATGTCACTTTCGTGTTCACATTACTGAAGACAGTGAGGTCACAGCATGTTCTGCATAACATCAGAGGCATGCATAGGGAGGATATATCCAGGGTCCCTCTAAAATGTTGAGTTCCTCTTGCCTAAGTGTTTTTGGAAGGAGACCAAGATGGTGTATCATTGCAACCAGCATCCAGCATGCACCTGTGTTTACTTAATTTCAAAATGAAGTCTGTGCTGGACATTGCTGGATAAGGTGTTATCCTCTAAAAGCCAGTTAAACTCTTTCTTATCCTTAGAGAAACACTGAAATTAAGTTGTTAGAGGCAAGTCCTGAATCCATTTCAGATCATCCTGAAGGTAATCTAGGTGGGTGGCTCACAGTTCATTGAACTATCACACATTGACTGCTCCCGTAGCCTGGAAAGATTTCCAAGAGATACAAACTAGTGAGGCAGGACCAAACAAGAAGGTGTCAGAGAGCTCAGCAGGACTGCTTACGTTGCTATCAAGACCCAGGCGTGGCCTGAGAAAGGTGCTCACATTGAGATCAATGAGCTAGGGCCAGAGACCACCTACGAAGAGCAGCTTGAAAAGCCTCCAAAGACTTTTGCCAACATTTGGTGATGCCGTTGGGAATCCCACCATGGCTTGCAACTTCATCTTCCCTATGTAGATAGCAACAGCAACCTCTGTTTTTTCTGGAAGCTCAAAAGCACAATGTTCATCCCATTAAATTACTCAATATAGGGCCATGATTTAGAGAGGTGAGAATACAGCTTTTAAGGGATTTTAAGGAAAAAGTTGTATGTCCTAGTCTGTCTTGGGCCTTGGCATCCTGAAAGGGACAGATTATGGAAACTGTGCCCTAAGCAAAATACGAAAGGAAGGAAAAGATCTTTGCCTGTTTGCTTGTTTCTTTCCAAACATAAAATGAAGGGAATTGCCTGTTGGCTTTGTGGTGGTTTAGTAAAGCTTATACAGGGTTGTACGGTTCTGGGCACCAAATCTAGTGACATCACATTTCAGTGCTCAGGAAACTTTAGAAAACTGAGAAAACTTTCCTCTAAAATTCCTAAACAGTCTTAACATTTACTATGCACAATATTGTCAGAATAATAGCTGCAATCTGCTCTTCCATAGAAAATTCCTAGAGGGAAAAGAAACACCGAGATATTACTCATCCTCTTTAGATCAGATATGGGAAGGAAAAATATAATTATTTTAGGGTAAAGTTAATTTTTTTCTTTTAGATAAAAGTCCATGTTCTGTTAGCCATCACAATGGAAATATGGTGCAAATGAGCCATGGTCAGTTGAGATCTGCGTTTCTTTACTCTGCCTGAATTTGACTCCTTTGTTATTCACATAAATACAAAGGTTACTCAAAACCAAGCAAGAGTGATACATTAGAATATCCTCATCACTGCAGGGTCTCAGCCTACGAAGCCCTTTGGTTTTCTTCTTTATGTTCATTCACCTGTTCAGTTACTTCACAGCAATGATTCACTATCCTTAATTTCATTATTCTTTCATTTCAGGTAGGGTTTTCTATTCATTTCTTTTCTGCATATCTGATCAATGTTGTGAAACATAGAGTTGCAAAATTTATTTTTTGATGAAAAATTCATTAGAAGTGAAGGAATTAAAATAAAAAAGAAAATACTGTCCTGGTGGTGTGTGTTTGCTCCACTTCTGAGCAGTCATTTATTCATTTTGATAATATCTTTGATTTGAAAAGTTTATCATTATAGTTCTGACAGGTGACATCTACCTTGTTGTTGTTGTTATTTTGGGGTGGGTTTTTTTTTTTAAATTAACTTATGAAAGCTTTACAAAAGTAAAAGAATATGTCCTGGTTCATTGCCATTGCCCTGTTCTGGATGAAATATTAGATCTACCACTGATTTTGTGTTTCTTTAACTTCATGTTAACTGTGTCCAGGCCGTAAAAACACACAATTGTAGCCAACCTTAGCTGAAGAGGTTTTCTGTTTTCTGGTGTAGGGGAGGAGCAAAAAACTTGTATCTGCTTCCATCGTGAAAGGTAAACTTCAAGTGTCACAGATGGGCACTTGCTCAGAAACAGTCTGCACATTTATTACAGCCTATAAAAGCTATGTCTTGTTGCCATCCATTGCTCGCTGCGAGCAGTAGCATTGGTGTCTGATGTACCAGACCAAAACATGCCTTGGCAGAACGTTTACCCTGTGCTCAGATCTGTGCTACTATGGCTGTTTCTCCTCCAGGAGAGCTGGCCTGGTTGAAGGTACGAGCTCCACTGGGTGTATAGGCTCTAGATCCATGCTGTGACACCAGGTGAGTCTCATTTGCAGTGCACAGTAAGACTTTAAATTTCCATTTACTCATTGAAAACAGGAATTTACTAATGTAAGGAGGCAGTTTGTTTGGAGGAAGATTTAAGCAATTAGCATTTCACAACAGCACCATACATCTAGATGACCACAACATTAGAAAGGTGAGGTTTGGGGTTCCTAAAATCTGAAATGTGATCTACGTATTCTGAAAAGTGGGAAATGAAAGCAAATGAGAAAAAAAGTTTTTCTTCCAAGCTGCCCATATATCACCCCTGACTTACATATATTTGTCCTCTGTGTTCATGGAAACATAGTCTTTTCTTCTGTCCTCAAAGAGGTGTTAGAAGCTCCTATAAACCTTCCACCTAGCAAAGCCTTTCATCAGGCTGCTCTCATTTGTCATCCTCCTCCTCCTGCCAAACAAACCCTCTATCCATGTATTCCACTGTGCAACAAAACAGAAAACAAAGATGCCAAGAAAGGTTCTTTTCTGTGGTTTTTTTCTTCCTTTTTCACACAGCTTCTGTGAAAAAAAGCGTGACAGGTGGTTCGAACAAAACATCTTACATGCTTTGCTCCTATTATCAAAAGGCTGACAAAGAATGGCTTGTCTGTTGCATCCTTCTTGCAATGTCTTCACTGGGATAGGTTGAGACAGAGGCACTTTTGGAAGCAACAGTGCTCTCAAGAATTTCTGGGTGGCTGGCCTGAGCAGTCTGTGCGTGCAGATAGAGGTATCAGACTGTTCTGATGCACTGTGAAGCCAATACCTTCTCTACAAGCCAACAAGGGCTACCATGGATCTATTACAGTTGAGCCTTGGCCAGTGGGTGTCACTAAAAATTAGCTGTAAGGGAAATGAAAAAAAAAAAAAATTAGAAAAAAACATGGGGGCAAGATAACCTGAATATCAAAAAAGCAGTGAGGAACTTATTTTTGGCCCCAAGCCTTGTTTTGAATCCTTCCTTTGGTCAAACAATGGCAATGAGATCAGAGCCAGGCATCTAGTGCCCGCTAATTACTATCTGGACTGACGCTTGTAGTGAATAGCTGGTAGGAGGCCCAGATAGGATGGGAAATTATTTTACGAAGTGTCCCGTGTGGATTCCCTGGTGGTGGTGGCATGTTTCTTTATGGGCTTCCTACGGCGCTCTCCCTCACGCAGTGGGGGAACGCCAGCCAGGTGACTCACTGAGATTCTGCCCCATGTTTACTGCAACAGCCCTCTCCACAGGGACTTGCTCACTGTGTGGAGCCTGATTTTCCCAAGAACACCTCAAAGGGCTAATTTTAAATTAACAAAAGCTTTGGAAGGCAAGGAGAAGGGAAGGGGGAGGGGGATTTCTTGCAAGAGGAAAGAGATGGCAGAAATAGACTCCTTCCTTTTTCCTTTCTCTTGTCCGAGATAAGGAAATATCACATGCTAAAAGCAATTTCAAAACAACTTAAAAGACAGACAAATTTAGTCACAAGCATTCCACTGGGTGGACAATCGAGACAGAGAACAAGTCTTCAGCCAGAAGATTTTTAGGAAAACCTACCAGTGGTCAAAGCAAAGGGACAAAAATCAAGGAAATACCCTTAATATTAAAACTACCATAGGACCAGGTCACAAAGAGCTTCAGAGTAAAGAAAGTCTATGGTTAATACAAAAGACTTCAATTTATGCTTTCCACCCAGGTCTCCTGGTCCAGTCTAGGATTCCTCCCTATCTCTGAGAAAATCACTGCAGCTTTTCTGTGTCTCGGTTCTCCACTCATAACATAATGATATTAATGTGATGATGGCTAGGACCAACACAAGAATGGCAATGAGCTTTGCTGCAATTATCATTACATTGATAAGAAGTTGCACCCAGATGTAAAGCTGCCTATTGCACCCTGCAAAAAAACAACGTTGGAGGATTTCATTGGGGAGCTCAGATACTCCTGTTACTTTCCAATAAACGGTCCAAGTTTCTAACTAATTGATAAAGACTAAAGCATGTGAGCCCTGAAAAGTGATCCTGTAGATGATGAGACTTGCTTCCTGAGCATTGGAAGTCAACAGCATACTTTCATTGTGTGTCTCCTGGAAAGCTGGAAGCCAATTCATTGACCCACAGAAAAGGAAAGTTGAATTGGGATACCTTGAAATACTTTGATTGGAGGTGTCCTTCTGTAGAAATGGTGGACTGTCATATGATTAGCATCTTCAGAAAGTCTAAGAGATGTCCTCTATCATATTTAAAGAGTTCATGTTCCAGTTCTATCAAGTCTCAAACTCTTTCAAATCTTTAAAAGGGTGAAGAAATTTATTAATCAAGGACATAAAAACGGAAGGCGGTGAATGAATTTCACAGGCACTGTTACAGTCTGATGGCCCTTCTGTCAAAACTTGAATGGATGAGCTCTGAGAAAGTATGATGTCATCAGAAAATGACACTGGCAGCTACTCAGAAGCAGAGGTTTTGTATGAAACCAAACCTAATATAGCTGCTCCAGATTTAATACAAGGACTACAATGAAGTATCCCCATTTTTTTCTTCTTGTCAGCTGTCCTTTTGCTAACCTTATTGACTGTTTTCTCAGTGGTCTTTGGGTTACATGGAATTTGAGCCAACTTCTAAAGTGTGATGGGCCAACAAAGATGCCTATCCATTACTATAGTGAACATGTATCAACCACAGGTCAATACTAGCTTGAGGATATCTGTGTAGTGCTCCACTGCACTAAGTAGAGGTCTTTTCCAACATGAATGATTCTATGATTCTAAGTAAACATGTCTTTAATCTCTCTGTATCATCTGGAAAATAATATCTCCTTGATTTTCCCTTTTGACTTTCTTTTCTGTTGAGATTTCAAGTATTAAAAGACAAGCCCTTTCTCTTATTACACAAGAATACATGAACACAAGTAGGACAAACAGGCCGAGACCTCTTGCTGGGCCCTGAGGGTAAGTGGTATGATTCATCTCATGGCCATATGGCTAAACTTTCTTCCATGTGAAAAAAAAACGTGGCCTCACCCACACTGTCTACTGGGAACAGATTTTGACCTCTGATATTACTTGAACCATCTCTAAGCATTGTCTGGGAAAGAGAAAAATGATGTGGAACAAAATTGTTCCAGGGAGACTGCAGACATTCCACCACTGTGGAAGACTGCAGGTCCAGTCCTGGTCTTTACCTTAACAGCATAGACCCAATTTAATGTACAATGCACAAGACAAAGGGCCACAAGGCTAATTTGGACCTGAAGGTATTACCACAAATCAACTCCCCCCCCTCCATTTTTCCAATTCACTTTTTGATATGTCTGCTGCTAATTCTGATCACTAGTCATGAGCACCTACCAGAAGGAAAATACCAACTTGAAGGCAATATGTAGTCTCTACACACTCACACCTCCAGCAGAGGTTCTTGTACATTCCTAGCCATTCTCTGCTGATTTTCTAGCTCTGGAACCTCAGCACAGTATGTTGCACTGGTGCATGAGAGGAAAATGCGATGAAAGAACATGACTCTCTGGACACAGCAGTGAAGGTGTGCATTGCTTGGCTTGACTCCTGTGCATTCCTCTGGCATCTTTGAAACACGCGACTGTGAAAGCAACGTCCCTCAGACAATCCTTCCCAAGTGCCATGAGAAGGAACTGCTGGTGCTGCAGAGCAAAAAAAGTTTTCCAAAGCTTGATTCTAATTTCCTGATTTTTAAAAAGAAATTGCTCATCTGCGGCTAATCGTGTTCGTGCCTTTCGTTCTTTCCGAGAGCAACATTTTCCAAGGTGCTTTTAATGAACTGAAAAGCCTCTTAAAGGCTAGTGAGAGACAGCGAGACTGTCAGTGGCAAATTGCTTCATTTGATTATGCTTCACGAGATCTTGGTACATTCCTTATGGAAAAGAACACAACAAAGATTGATCTTCCTCCCACTTAAATCAGTTGGAATTTTTCTCTAAGGTGGGATCAAATGTAGAAGAGATTAATTAGAAACGTGTTTTGATGAAATGTTGCTATGTAGCGTGAGGCATGTGACCAGAACAGCAGCTTAGGTTACAGGAGAGACATAGCTGGAGGTGACTTCCAAAGGGAAAAAGGCCACAAAGGTTCAAGGTGGTAGATGTGAAAATAGAGGTCTCCCCAAGGAACAAGAAGGAGCATCCACACAACCTCAGCCTCACGTCTCATGGGGGCTTGGACCCTCCTGACTTGTAGGACATAGTGTCGTAACCCCACCTACATTCTCAATAGCTTTGCCAATAGATAAAGGCATTTATTTATAATGAACTATTTCATGTGCCTTGGCAGAAAAGCGCATAGTTGCTGAGCAGTTGGGAAAGTGTTTTGTCAGAGACAGTCTGGCTGAAGGTTTGCTTATAACACTGTTTGCTAGAGTTCTGTTGGGCTACATTTCTCATTTACCATCTGCTCCACTTGAACTTAATTATTCCACTTAATTATTCTTTCTAATCTGTCTAAAAGAGTACTCTTCCCCATACCCAGATGAAATTTTCAAAATTCTTAATTTAGTCATTTGGCAGCAAATTCTTGCAATTATCCACAAGTAACATGGTCTTGATAGCAGGAAATTTCCAAAATTCCTTCGACAGAAATCACAGGAATCCTTCTGCACTTCTAGGTACAGTCTGTGGTCTATCTGTCAACGTATCTCCCATTTTCACTCTCTCTCTTTCTGGCAGGCAAATTTTGCATAGAAAATGAGCATACGATTGGAATCCCTTGAACATAAACCAAAACATCGTCAAAGGTTTATTCACAAGGTGTCGTTTCAGTCCCAGAGAAAAATAGATTTTCCTTTCTGCTCCATCCTTTTGACAGTAAACTGCTTTTGAACAAATGAAACCCACTTAAGTTTTCATCTGTACCTTTCCTGACAAGTGAAAAACTGACTAACTCAGTGAAATAATGTTTTTTCTTACATGTTTTCTTTCTTTGGTACAACTGAGATTTGGCTAGGACAGAACATCAATCTGCCAGAATCATGCGGAAGGCGTAGGATTCGTGGTATTTCAGACCCAGTCAACACAATTAAGCAAGCTTTGTTCTATTTTGAATTCACAGAGCATGTCGATCACCTTAGAAGCAACTTCCAGAAAGTCTTGTTTTGTTTTGTTTTGCTTTGTTCTTAAACCATGCTAATTCCAGGCTGATTTCCAGAACATTTAAGTTTCGAACCCAAAAAAGAACTTATGAGGAATCATCCGAGCTGAACCTCCAGGTCTTTGACAAGACTTACCTGTTGAGAATAGACAGATGTTCTCTGCACAGAGTTCTGTTTTGCTTCAGGCCTCCATGTAAGATTTTCTTCTGTCACTCCAAAACACATATTTTCAGCAGCATCTAGACTCTCTATGAGAAAAACAGAGCAAAAATCTCCAACCGCTATGACTAAGCTTGTCAGGCAAATGAAAAATAAAATCATCTCAAAAGGCCCCTCCAATGTTCCAACAGTGCTGATCTATGCTGAGGTGAAAAAATCTCAGATGCCTACATTAAAAAATGTGAGCCATTAATCTATCTTTGTTTTTCTATTTGATTGTAAACTCCTTCAAACAATATCAGATTAAATCTAACTCAGCCTTTTCAGAGCCGTAATAATCCCAAAGCAAATTACATCCTCAGTTTGTTGACAGGAGCCTTAAGGGTCAGAACTCTAGATTCCATCACTTTGGTGTAACGCCAGGGATTTGGGAAAGAAAAGAAAAAAATACAATCAAACAAGCTTCATATGCATCTTAGCAGATGCAAATAATTTTAATAAAACAAAACTGTTGCCTGGGACTATGTGCACCCTGGAGCCTCATCCATGTTTTATTCTGACATGTAAAATAAAACCTAATGAAAAGTCACCACAGATTTATGAGGAGAGAAAGGATAATATTATTTTTATTCCATTTCCAAATTGTTGTGGAGCTTGTAAGGGAGAAGAATGATGTGTGCCAGATATTATGATGTACACTTTAGACTGTGGTTACTGAGTATTGGTTTTTATATATCAGCAGAAAGACATGGAAAATAAATAATTACAAGGCATCCTCTGGGCTTGCTGTGCCCTGAGTTTGCAGAAGATTTTTTGCAACCATTACGTATGTAACCATTATTTACCTACTAACCCTTAATGCTTCAAAATTACAAAGCAGGGTTCTGTATTTTCATCATCATATATCTCAAGTGAGATGCTCACATCTGCGGGTAGGTAAAAGTTCAGGAAGAAAAATATTTCTGAAAATCAGGTCACTTTTCTTGTGATGTTTGAGTTTGGAATAAAGCAGTAAACTCAAGCCAAATTTTGGGTTGGTTGTTGCTTTGCTTTTTTTTCCTGCTGGTGATTTAACACTGACATGGACTCTTTTCTGGTATTTGTCATGCAACAGAAATATGTTTTCCCTTACAGTCTGCAGCTGAACATTTACAATTTACCTTGCAGGATTTCCTCAGCTATTAGTGCACTTTAAGAAAATTGTTCAGACAGCTCTGGCTCAATTTGCTGTAGGTGGCAGAAATAAGTGAATTCTGTGAAATGTTTTGCTCACCTAGCTTGTTTGTAGAGGAAAACCTGGGACATTGGGATTAAATGCATGGAAGTTGATTGCTTGGACTCCATTCAACCTCTCACCGCTTACATGACCCCATCATTAGAGCAGAATGTGAAATCTGCAACGTTTTTTGGAAATAATATCTCTCTGCATATTATTGACAGCATAAGACAACTAAACCATAACTTAGATGTCTCAATCAGAAGTTCAAATGGAAATGGGATCAGTCTTGTCCATCATTCCTAAGCATGAATGAAGAAAGTGAGGGAGTCCTGTCATTATAACAACAATCTGTAGAGCTCTCACTATCTCAACAGCTCTAAAATCGTGAAAATCGTTTAAAAGTTCAATTAATTTCCCAGAAATATCTTTTAAAAGGGGAGCTGGGATGTCTTGGGCATTCTGGTACTAAAGTGAACCCTGTGTGACAGATTCTCTTCCTACTTATTCTTACAGAATAAGCCTAGGGAGAGGTGGATTCAACGCTGCAGATAGAAAGTAATGATCATTTTTGCTCTTTGGCATGAGAAGGCTCCAGGATTATCCACTCCACACAGCTTCCCTAAAAGGAGAGGTGGAAAGCATGCAGTGCTTTCCATAAATTGCTTCCCAGGGAATGTTAAGTGAGTGTTCAGGCAGTAATGATTCTCTCGTGCCTCCTTGGGCAGGGAAAGGTCCCGTTTGCTCTGGCCCAGGCTTATTTTTCAGCACGCTTGCCTCAGTAGGAGCACTGCTTTTTTCACATCCCTATTTTCTGGGGAATCGGTGATTTGGTTGTTTCTGTTCCAAGTTTTCACAATGTTTTCTTTTCTTTTTTTTCCTATGAACCTTGGTAAGTAGTCCTTCATTTGGCAGGTCCTGACTGATTATTTTCACCTGGCTGATGACTCCACATTTTTCCTTCTTTGGTAAAAACTGCATGGATGTAGAAATTTATTCTCTGTTGCAGAAGTTTTCACTCTAATTAAGTAATAAAAAGACTGTCTTGGAGTAGCTTATTCTGTAGTTAAATGGCCATAGTTTTTTGACACCAAACAAATAGCATTTTTCTGTTTTAATTAAGGCTATATTTTATCCAGGAATCTGTAACTACTCACCCAATTAATCCAGAGTGAAAGTGGCCACATGACCATTTGCGTAGGGAACCATTCACCATCATCCTCAACTTAGCACTGACAGTGCACCATGGCTCTAAAACCGAGCAAGGTTAAGTTGGCTTACACACCATTTTATTTATTTTGTGCTTTCAGAGCTATCAAATTAAGAAGCCATTTGCAGTTTCAGAGTGGTGTTTGACTCCACGTACCTCAAATCTGATTTTTTGTGTGCGAGAGAGAAATTCCATTTATTTTGAAATCAAATTATATTGATTTCAACAGGAATGGAATTTCACCTTTAAAGCCTTTTAATGGGATACTGAACTTTTAAATGGAGTTAGTTTCCTTCATAGTTAGTTTTCCTGTCAGAACTGGTTTTTTTTTTTCTCAAAGAAGCATATGGGTAGAGATGCAGTCCGCCTCATTAGTTGGTCGTTAGAAATCTGTAGGCCTTTAAGGCTCTACTGTGAATTATTCTACAGATCTCATGCCAGTATTGACAGGAGGTATTTAAGACATCACGATCTTGCTGAATACTGAGAAATATTTAAAGGCAAGTTAGAAGTGTTCTGATTAATTCTCAGGGAAATGTTCCATTTCTAATTTTACGGTATCCACTCAAATTCACATAGGACATATTTTTTTTATTTTGCAATGAGGTCCTTCATGTTAGAGTATAAAGGTGTCAGTTTTATTCTCAAATTCCATGTTGTTAAGAGATAGGAAAGGCAAA
Organism: Coracias cyanogaster; assembly: GCA_033124195.1. NCBI lineage: Eukaryota > Metazoa > Chordata > Aves > Coraciiformes > Coraciidae > Coracias > Coracias cyanogaster. The sequence continues at coordinate 126,268 of JAVSBS010006231.1, forward strand.
AAAAACCTCAGTCAACAAAGATTTTCCTGAATATCCTGAAGTATATCAAGGCAGAAATAAACATAAGACAATTGGACAGTGATACTCCGTATGTCCTCTATTTGAAGTTATGTTCCTTCATCTCTGAATTTCCCCTCACCTTACCGCAATCACGTGTATTGCTGCTGTCATTATATTTTTTCCCTTCATTTTCAAATTACAGAAGTGCAACAAGGAAGTTTTGGTTATTCACTTTCAATTTTGCTATTTTATTTTTACATATAGCAGTATTTTCTTAAATATTCAACAGGGACTTGGCTCTCCATTTAAATATTTACTGTGAGTTTCAGAGGGAAAACTTTTAGAACATCCCAGTTTGTTCAGCTGTTTTAAATGGGATTCTGAAACAGTAGCGTGGAACTGCTTAAAAAACCCTGAGATTTATTCTTTTTCTCACCATCATGTCAGTATTTGCGCTCAGCAAAAGAAGTTTGCTTGGAGCTGTTCTGCTTTGTAGCTTGCTGTGCTCAGGGATCATTAAAAGAGTTTGTTCTCCCTGAAGGTCTCAGGTACAGAGGGCTCGATGAACAAAATGCTTCACCTTGTGTGCTGTGACTCCATCCTAGCAAACCCGCTTGCCGTTATCTTCTTACATCTTTACTGGGACTCTACTAATTTCAGATGTCTTTTCTCTTGCTTGCTTCCCTGGGGTTAATCAACTGGGCCTCTTCATCAAAGCTAATAACATTAACAAGCTAATAACAACTTGTAGTGTCACTTCCAACATGGGTGCATTCAGAAAGACATGTACAATCTTAAGTGGGGATGCCACATGCTGCTAATTTTGGATAAAGCAGCAGTTTTACACTTCAGCTCTGGAGAATGTCAGGGGCATTCACAGTTCTCGCTCCTAATTTACACAAAGGGCAAGTGCATCATGGCTTAGTTTATTTGTTATAGTAGCAATCACTTTGGCACACGCTGAAACAGGCACTGAAAGAAGAATAATGTCACCAGAGGCCGTTTCCTACACACTACAATGGGACTGCTCAAAAATCTCAGCTGGAAAACAGCCTGCTGAGGCCTGAGATCATAAAGGGCTTCTCCTGCTTAAATGACACTGATGCTGGAACAAGTACTTAAACCCTCTGCAAGCTCAGAAAGAGCAGAGAGGAAAAGCTCAGAAAATGACACTTGATTTTGTAATTTTATTTTATTTTTCTTCCACCAGCCCATGGCTGCACACAGGTGTCACTGGCTATGATCCACGTGTATAGAAAGGAAGCGGATTAAAAAAAAATGAATGCACTGTTACAGTTGAAAGCAGAGGGTCCCTTGAAGCATCCTCTGAAGGCACGATTCATCTTGTGTGCTGCGCTCCACTTTCACAGGTGTATCGGTGTTTTTCTTAAAGTGCTGTAAAAGGCAGGTCAGGAGGAGGTATGTGTTCATCGGAACCTAAAAGATGTGTAGGGAGATCAGTTCAGACATGACATTTCAAGAATAAATTAAAAATTGACAGCTTCCATCTCAAGAGGAAACAGCATTTAACAAAATTATGTCATTCGGGTAGCAGGCTGTGTTAGGGGTGCTCCAGACCATCCCTTCACACACACTCACAGCCCGAGAAAATCACACGTCTTTCACGAGGGGTTGAAAAAGCAAAGCTCTTCATCTTGCTCCATTTTTGGAGCACACAATGGAAAACAGACTAGTGCTGCTGTAAATGAAATGAAATTTTACTTTAACCTGAAGGGATGCATTTTTTATAACATTGCAATGCTTACAAGAAACAGGAGAGCCATGGTTTTGGCACAGAAACTGGCACAGTGTTCTGGATAACTATCACTGTCCCCATCTGCATGGTTTGGTTCCCAGTTGTTCTCTGTTTTCACACTTAAAATTTTTGTATAACTTGCAGAATTATATAGAACTGGCCACGAGTCTAAGGTCCTTCCTAGGAAACCACGACTGAGATGTGTTTATTAGCTTGCTCATTCAAAAAAAAGTCCTTTATTTTCAAAATTCTTAGTAGTAAACTGAGAAGCACAAACCACAGATGAAAATAAGGTCATGCACTGGTAAACAGCAGGTAAGGACTTCTAAGCAAAAAATATTTCTGAACATGAAGAAGAAGAGAGTAGATGTGCATTTAATGTGAGACCATGGGCAGCAGCTTCGCTTTGGATTTTGATCACAGACTAAAGTTATTAACAGCACAATTCTCTTTTCTTTAATCTGTATAGACATTGAATGTCTTCTGTTAAGGAGAATCTTCTTCTATTACATGCTATTAAAAAGCACAGTAAAGCAGAACCCGAGTATTAGTCAGAATTTCACTGGGATGTTGTGGAGTTACAAAACAACAATAAAATTCTCATTCAGGCACCTGACATTTAATTTTGGATTTGTGATTAATATTGGATGTGAGGCACAACCTACTGGTATGGCATTTCATAAAAGTTCACCTTTTTAATAGAAAAGATACTAGGAAATATTAAATCAGAAACCCATTAATCCATTTCACAGGAGTCAGATCTGTAGACACATGGGGAAAAAAAATCATTTAGTAAGCATGAGATGACCTCATGGAGGGGGAAGTTTGAAACCTCCTCAGACCAACAGCAGCGGTAGCTTGATTTTCACATATGCCTGCAGTGGAATAAGGGACCAGAGCTGCTGAACTCAACACACCATGTCCTACAACTGCTTCCAGGGAATTTTGTTGATGGAGGAACAAGTTCTCATCCCATAGGTTCAGAGCCCAGAAAAGGCCTAAAGGGGGTTGCAGCTGTCCAGTTAAAAACCCTCAAAAGCATTGATGTCAAATTTATTTCATTTTTTTAATAGCCGTTGGTGGCTTACCAGATGTTATGTAATTAAAAGCTAATCAGCATAAACACAGTGAGGATCAGATGAACAATGACTGGGAAGATGACAGGTCATGAGGACAGATGTTAGAGGCAGCTGGATCCAGGAGCCTGGTGGATGAGAGGCTGCCAGAGCTCCATGTCCCTCGGCTCAGCCAGCTGGAAGGTTCAGGTTAGGAGGAAATTCTTCACTATGAGGGTGGTGAGACACTGGAACACGTTATCCAGGGGTGTTGTGGATGCTCCATCCCTGGAGGTGTTCAAGGTTGGATGGGACCCTGAGCAACCTGGTCTAGTGGGAAGTGTCCCTGCCATGCCAGGGGGTTGGAACTAGATAATCTTTAAGGTCCTTTCCAACCCAAACCATTCTATGATTCCCAACAGGCATGCAAATATTCTCACAGTCTCCAGTAGCTGCTTCAGATCTACAGACCCTTCAGTAGCCAACTTGCTGACCCTCTGGCCCCGCCAGGATTTGACACTAGGCCATGGTCTCTCCCATGCCTGGCTCCCAGACCTCTTACCCTTCTCGTCAGCTTGTTTGCTTTGGAGTTTGCTAAGAAATTATATATACCTACATGCACACACACAGAAGACCACAGGTCTTTAGGGAAATATTCACACCCCCTGGTCTCTCCAGTTCCTGGCCCCACAGACACATGAGCTCTGTGAACAAAGGCCCCTTCTCCAGCTGCTGTCACTCTTACTCCATACACACACATGTGTGTGCACACAGCATGGGGAACCCCTCATCCAGGAAAATAGTTGGAAATGGATTTTAATAAGGAGACAGGACAGACTGAGCTGAGCAAACACAGAGCACGGCCAGCTCTGGTTTACACACGTTCAGCTGCTTTTATCCCCTTGTCCCTTTTTCCCACACTTGCTCCTCCTCAAGCCACACTGATTGGTTCTTCCCCCCGAACATACTATAGTGAGTCTCACATACTCTCACGGTTCCTGTAAAAACATCCCACAACAAGTTTTACACAATCCTCAAATGCTCCTCCCTTGCATCCCACTACGAGTCCTGTTCCTGTGAAGGCAGTAAACCCCACAGCTCTCAAGGCCTCCTGGGAAGCGTTTCTTCCACAAAGACAAGCCGACTTGGTAGGTCTCAGCCCTGACCATGGGCTGATCACACTCCCTGGTTAGCCCCAGGAGCAACTGAGTCAGAGTTCTCCATTGGCAGTAATTATGTTCTTTAGGTTCCTTCACCTATTGTAGTTCCTCAACTCCTTGACGAGCCTTTGTTTTTATGGTGATTAGCTCTTAATCACATAGGCTAAGAGATTAGGGAAACATCCTGCCGGCTGCCTAGTTTATTGCTCGTCTGGCCAGCCTTTGCATGGCACCTAGCAAGATCTGCCCATCTGCTGATCCAAAAATAATCATGCTCCACTGCTTCCCATTGCCCAGACGACATTAAGCTCCCAAGGTCTGGGGAACCCTGTCTGGCCAACATCTCATTGTGCTCTCTTCCTTTCAGCCACCCTATATCAATCGTCAGCTTGACGAATCAGTCACCATATCTGTGAAGGTTTTGAGATCCTATAAAACTCTTCCTGATCCACAGCGTCTGTCTCATTTCTTACTGTGTGCCTTTCCATTGGTCTCCTTCCCTTCAATAAAGACACTTGTCTTTCCTCTGGGTTTCCTTCTCATTCACTCTGAGTCAAAGATGAGTGATGCCTGCAACTCTGCCCCACTCACATCCCTACCCTTCCCTGGAAAATTCACCAAATCAGCTGGTGGAACCTCTTCTCCACCCCACTGTGAGGTGTAAGGGCAAGAATGAGGACATCAGTGAAAAACAGTAACTCTGCCTTTATCAAACAGATATTTTAGATTTTGCCGATTGGTTTTAAAGCAAACTGATTTTGAAGCAGGCTTCAAATGAAACTGTTTCCCTTTCCCAAAATGGGTTACAAACGTGAGGGTACACAATCTCCTCCTTCCAGACTCATTCCAGGAGCCACAGAATCTGCACAACTCTTCTGCTGTCCCAGGACCAACTACAGTCAGGGCAAGGCAAAGAAAAAGCTCCGTCTCCCAGAGCTGTGGTATTATAAAATTTAGCAGCATCTCCACAAACATTCCCCAAAGCTAATACTTTGAAGACCCCAGGAAGAACAGATTGTTCAGTTTCTCTCTTTATTTTACCAGCCATAGCAGGACACACTTTCTCCGTCCTCTTTGATGCTTTACTAGAGCAGGGACTACACTCTGAAGGTGTGGCATGCTACAACTCAACTGCAGGCAGAGGATTTACGCAGTCTGAAGACCTGGCCCTACATTTCACCTTGGCCTTTCCAGCATGCTGATTTAATTTAACCCAAGGCCAGGAATTAAAATAAAAACAACAATTCATGCCTGGTTACATTTGTGCTTGTGACCTACGCCTGTCCTAACAGGAGTCGGACAGGACAAAGCACAATGCACTTCCTTGCTTTTATTGCTTTCATTCACTTCATGTCATGCCAAAGAAGGTTGATTTAGGAAGTTCTAGTAATTAACTGCTGATGTTTGTGCCTGCTGTTCCCAAGAGACTTACAATGACTTGTAATGGTTTTTCTGTAGGAAACTCTTTCTGGAACGATTGTAGATAACATATATTGTCCGTATGACTTTACTTTTACTTGATTATTTTTTTAAGCAAGGAACATAATTTTTCCTTGAATCAAAAGTCACTTGTTCTCTGCATCCTGGAAACCTCATAAATCACCCTTCTCCTCTCCGACCATGCTGACATTTTGCTGTCGGAATCCACAAAAGAAAGAGGTTTCTTAATTCAGACATAGGACATGGAAAATGGACAAAATAAGCAAGGAGAGAGTAAAAATTAATGCTGTCTTTATACCATTAAGTTCTGGAGTGCCTTTCATTCTCTTAGTAATTGGGAAAACTCAAAAGGGGGAAGCAGAGGAGCGATGTGTCTTTGGAGAGCACAAGCTGTCAGAAGACTTTAAATCTAGGTTGGTTTAATGAGAGGAAGCTTTAACAGCTCCTAGCATGGTCTCATGGCTGCTTACTCTCTCACTCTTCAGAACGCTTCTCTGTTTTTTTAACTCGTTTTTAAAAATTAGTGGATGTCTTAGTTCTACTGCACAGAACCTAACAAATTCCACCCAAAATTAAAGGAAATATAATACTTATCATTCTGTTTATATTTCTGTGGCCTCTGCTACTCATATGCACATGTATTTCTCAAAGCACATGATGGCCTGCAGCCATTAGACACCTATTTTCTTTCTTCCATGACTGAACAGTTGGGTATCCATAGCTATATTTCATACCGTAAAAAAAAAAACAGTATAGTGATTTTCATATTTTCACCTACTATGTTCATCTGATACTGAAAAATGAAAAATAATACCAAGAAAAGGTTTGGAAAGTGGGATCATAACAGTGAATAAAACCAGACTGTTTCTTACAGAAATGACTTGACCAAGAGCGACGCAGGAAGGATATTGTGTGATAGGAATCCAGCCCTGAGAAGGACGTCAGTCATAATAAAACTGTTCTGTGTTGAAGTGCTCGTAAAAGAACGGCTTTTTTTCACACGCCGTTGCAAAGCATTACTCATTTGTCACACTATCTAGGACCGACATTTACCAGCTGCGATTTGCTGTTGTGGTATTTTCCCCTTTTACTTCTCTTAACCAAACGCAAACAACGTATGACAGCAGATTTGAAATTGTATCAGCAACGTATTACAGACACTTAAAAACGAGAGTAAGGAGATGCATCATAGGCAATAAGACAGAAAGACATAACCCAGGAACCTTTTTCTCAGCCAAGGTGTAATAGCATGCAAGACAGTTATCTCCCATGTCAGATAAATAAAAATATGGAGCACCCTGAAAACAGTATTTAGCTGATTTGACCTTGGGATGAGTTTGGCCCTTGGTATATTTTTCCCTTGAATTTAATGGTCAATAAATGAAATGAAGTGTAGTCCTAAAACTGCATCAAAAATAAGAAAAAAGCCTGAGCAACACAAAAATCAGCGATTCATGATGTCCTGTACCTCTAGAGTAAAATGACTTGTAGTTCAATGTTTAAGGTGCGTTTTTTCTTTTCACTTGGGTATTTACTGAAGTAATTCACTGTCACGCCTTCCACCCCTGCTTAGGACTGATGCTTTTTTAATGTCCAGGATTTAATCCCTTCCAAAATGTCACTAAGGTGACCCATGTTGTACACACAGCTGACTGAGTGGCTACTCAGCTGGGGTTCTTACTTCTGTTTGGAAATAACCTTGCAGAAACCTAGACTTCCTCAGGGGAACTGAGCCACACAGATCTGCACAAGGTGGAGACCATGGACCGCTCCCTTCCCTTAACCAGAAGCTGTATTTTTTCATGCTCCCTGTAGCAATGATCCAGAATTCAAGGCCTGGAGAGCTTGGCTCTTATCCACAACACTCATCAAATCAAGTACGTCTCAGCAAAAGGTATGTTTGTGGAACGTGACTTTTAACCTCATGGTCTTTGTGTATTGTACAGAGAGGAGCTGACCAGTTTTATTCTTCTTTTGGTTACACATTCTCTGCTAGCGTTTTTGTCAATTAATAAATATTTGCTGAATTCCAGTGCACAGAGTATTTTTACAAATGCCCAGAATATTTCTTAGATTAATTTGGAAGTCCTTGCCAAGCGATAAGGAGCTGATAAGAAAATAAGCAGAACACCCGCACAAGGAACAGGTATCTGGGGTGTTTTATCAGGATTTATTTAGGATTGTGACACAGTCCTAGTGCTGTTATACAAGAACTCTGTGCTTACAAAATCTCACGTCCAGGGCACCTTCCAGCTCTCAATTCTGAGATGCCTCCCATGTTTCCATGTGAGCAAACAAATTTTATCAGCAGCCGCTTCTCCAAATGCTGGCAATCCTGTGATCTCCTTCACAGAGAGATGTTTCTCTATCTCACAGCTAAAAGCTGTGAAGTGGAGGACAGAGGTAAGAATGGTGCAGGAGCCAGGAAGAATCTCTAACCCATCATCACATTCACTTGTGTTGTCAAGTATGTGGGTCTCTAAACACATTATTATTCTTTTCTGACTTTACCACTTGCACACAGTGGGATTCATGTGAACTAGTCATCCTAGCCTCTCAATAGTCAGTAGAACCAGTGGAGAACATGCGAGCAACAGGCAAGGAAGTGAAAAATGGAATTCACTTAGTAGGCACCTAAAACGGGTCAGGTGCTTCATGCCCATATTGTGCCTAATTTCTCACAAGTGCCTTTAAAACTAGTCCTGGGTCACTGGTTTACATGGAGATACCTACCCTGAAGACACTTCTGACTAGACTAGATTGATCCTGCCTAAGAGTCACAGATGAGACTAAACTTCCTTCAGCATGAAACCACCGGAGCAGAATAACGATGGCCAAGACTAGCTGACAACGTTGGAAGCTTGTGGTTTGGGATGACCACCTTCAGACACATGTATTTTGTGATTGTGGATGCTCATTACTTTCCAGTGCCTTTACAGGCATCAGTACATCAAGCTCACAGATTGTCTGACAAACATCTCCTACTAAGCAATGCGTGGACCAGCTGCAAAAATGAAACGTGTTGCATTTGAACCATTAGCCTGGTTGTATCTCAGCCAATTAGCCTCCATAAAAGAATGAGGGTTTATAAGTTCAGCTTCAGAGCTGTCTAAAGTCACACAGCTGCTTCTAGATACTGAGTGTCTGAATGTAGCCTCTGCACAGAGCCACCTCACCTCAAGCCGTCTACAGCCAACTCATTGTATTCTATTTTTTTCATAACTGATCTTGGGTTTCTCAAATGGGCCCTGAAAACGGAGGCACCCAGATCAGTGAGTTGCTATAAAACACTTTAATCCATGCAGCCCAAGGTTGTGCTATGTAAAGCATGCTGTGAAGAGCATGTAATGTGTACAGTGCCATGGGAACCATACATGGGTCGAAACTCACCTTGATGCCAAGAGCCAGAGATCAAAGGAATAACTGCTCTACTTCAAGGGTCTAGTAAAAGTGAGAATGCTCTCGTTCTTATGAACAGCTAAGAGCTGTGCCTTCAAGCACAGCTTCCATGAAGTGTCAACTCTTGCAGTTCAGCACATTTCCTTCAAGCGAAAGAAAAATGAGAAAAGCCACAGCACATGAAACTTCAAATCTTGGACTACTGGTAAATATTTATTTTAGAAAAAAAAAGTTACTTTGCATGCTTGAGGGGGTTTTTCTTTTTAAAATTGGTGCTTGTTTTCAAGTTGATGTAGTCACCAGTTAATGAGGGGCACGACAAAAAGAGGTTGCTCTGCACTGTAACAACAATCCCTCCCCGCTCTGGTTGAAATGATAAAGTATCTGACAGAAAATGCCCTTTTTCATTCTCCAGTTTTATAAACAAAGCTGCTAAGGAGAAACTGCTTCCTTATTTCAGAGCTAATGTTGGATTCGTTATCTTTTAGCCAATGAAAACAAATAACCAAAGAGTGGTAGTATATACAAAGTGTTCTTACTGGGACAAGTTTTCCTTAGGTTGTGCAGCAGACTGGGCCAGGAACATGCAGGAGCAGCTTCTTTCCATGACAAAACCTCTCTGTTTCCTTCACGACCTCATTGATGAACAGAAAAATAATGCCCATGGGTCACAAAGCTTTCGCTGCTTGATTCTTAAGCTTTACATTTCTACAAACACGAACTAAAGAGATAAATTCTTGAAAGATGAACTTTGGTGTGAGTTAACCTTTTATCACCTACTCCGTCCACATCCCAGGGATGGTCAATGTGAAGTAAATCAGGGCAGTTTCATCCATAGTAAAACTTACGCTGGGACTGAAAAAGAAGCAGAGTTACTGAAATAATGTAAATCTATATTTTGTATCACATTACATCTTCGTAATCACACCCCAAATCACGTAGGCACTCTGAGGAACTGACTATTTTACTCCTTTTTATCCTTCTGTTATCACTTTTTCCAGAAACAAGCAGTGATTTGAAGTCCTTGTGGTTTAATAGAGCACCCAGCCACTACCAGAAAATTGTGCCTTCTTCAAGTACTTCACTTCCAGCAATTGAATCTTACCTTAGGATAGAAGCCCCTAAGCCACTTACCACTTCTGAAAAACTTGGCTTATGGCTGTGTCATTTTTCCAAGCGCTTCAGCTTTCCTCTGATTCTTAAAGTGACCATTTCCTGTCATTTCAAATTAGCCCATTAGATATATCAGGAACATAAACAAAAAGAAATCTGCCTCAGAAAAGAAGTGAAGACTCGAAAAACAACAGACCCAAGCTGTTATTTTTGCTCTACCTGGGAACAAAATACATAGTGACAGCAGAGATTCATTCATCATAGTCATCATACCTCAAAGTTTTCCCAGATTGGACCAGTATAAGGGTAGATAGTTAGAAAAAGAAACTCCAGAAGGTTCATCAAATTAAGCCTGAATTTCACCCACAGTGATGAAATTTTCACAAGTGCTTGCTGCTATAATAATGAAAAGACGTTTTCTTCTGCGGTGCAGTAGACCTGCAGATGGGTAAGAAACCTGCTCAGTGCGTGCACGTACTCATCCTGCCCAGCCTCCCACTATAACTCTGCAACACGACTTCCTCTTCTCTGGTTTTGACCAGGATGATGCGACTCAGACTAAACAACAATTAATGAGATCTCTGCGGCTTTCACTGGCACTTGGGTACATTTCAAACAGAACATGGTGGGCATGTGTACATGGAGCCAGGTAGTACCTCACACTTTAGCATCAAACTGGTTGGTTCAAGCATCTGTACCTGCCTGGATGTGACACCACCAAGGTCAGCGTGGACTACTTTATTCCACCCTGGCTGTGCTACGGTTCCTCTCACAGAAGACAAGGTCTAACTTCTTCTCATTATTGCTCCACTGACCTGGTGGGGCCCATGAAACATTTATCATCTAATCTCCCAGATTAATTTCCACTAGCAAATGAATTATTAAAAAAAAAATGAGGAAGCAACCTGGGCTTTTACTATCACCATCGCTTTACATGTTTTATTTGTATGAGACATTCTGTACAAGACAAAGTTAAATATACATTTTATACAAAGGTGACATGCGTGACACCTTAACAGAATAGTACCTCTGCTTACATATTCATCTACACACGCAATATGCCATTTCTGTTGCTAGCTAAGGGGTCAGTTTTCACCAGAGGATGTATTTTTTTATGCCACAGAAGAAAAGAGAATGAAATTAAGACATCATGCAGACCAAGTGCCAATCTCACCGGTGTCTTTTAATGCTCAATTATCAAACAGTTGCTGTTTTGTTCATTTCAGGAAGTCACATTCACTGCGCAATGAAAAAGAAAATGAGAAACAATGAAGAGGAAAACATAAGTAAAAAAAAAAAATGGATGCACGCCGCTGGAACAGGATATGATTCTACACAGGTCTGTGCAAAGGTTTTTGCATTGCCACCCATCATTTTGCATTGCCTTGTTGGGTTGACTCCAAAAGCCCTGTAACATCGTAAGACAAATATATGTGGACACAATGACGGAGAATAGGTAAGAAAGATCTGTCTCACTGAGGTTGTGTTGTCACAGGAATTAAGATTCAAGAAAAATACTCTCCATAACCAGTGATGAAGGAGCCTCAAAGTTCTTTGCAGCCTGTCTTAGAAAAAGGGTCATGTTCAGGGCCTCTCCTCATCTTCATTTACTCTCCAAGATAAATGATAAAACACAATCTATTTCCAAGCTGTATTCATTAATCCATGCTCTTTCTCATGCCCTGGAAAATCCTTCATCGGTGAAATCCATTTGAGGCAATCCTCTTGGGCTCCCTTTATACTCATCATCCTACAGCCTGGAGCAGAGTTCTTCTCATCCTAAAGCAAAGGTACATCACACCCTGGTATCTCCCCTCCCCTGAACAGAGAACAGCTCCTCTGAACACGCCTGCACTGCAGACATCCACATTTTAGTCAGATGAAGCCTGGCCTGTCACAAGGCAGCTCCCTTTTTCCCCAGAAGAACACTTATCTTTGCTGCTCTCCTATCAGGGAGTGAAAGGTTATCTCCAAACTGACATACTTCAAAGCACCGCCTTAAAATAAATGGTGTAGGTTTACTAGAGTGGGAAATCCAGAAAGGAATTTTTTGTTAAACCTGGTTCCAAGAGTCTTCCACCATTTTTCTTCTCTACATTACTTTCTGACCACATCCATCCTGCAAAAAAATCTTATTTCACGTTAGAGATACCCTGTGAGGTAGGTGGGAAATTATATTTGCCTCAAGAAACAAAGTGTGGGCTATAGTTCATAGAAAATTCAAGAGAAAGACAGGCTTTGGGTAGGAGATCTATGACTGTTTGGGATCCCCCACTCCTAGAAACACGGAAGCACTGCAGCAAGCTCTTCCTGGGAAACTGGAGTGCTTGAAGTATGGATGATAAGTGTATCTTAATGGCAGTATTAAGTCCACCTATAGCTGACAGTACAAATATATCCTTATATACATAGAGATGGAAGGGTTTACCAAAGGCCATGTAACATCCCTGTAGCAGAGCCAGGAATGAGCTCAGATCTGATGCTGCCTCAGGGGCTGAATGGGAGATCTTCATCTCACCAAGTTTGAAGAAGATTGCCTATCTGAACTAAAGCAAACAAATGACATTATACTGAATTAAATAAAACTAAAATAACTGAATCTCTGAGATGCTTTGCTGTATCTAGACAGTTGGATGTGAACAAGAAGAAAAGGGGTAGACATGTTCTTTCAAAGACTATCTAAACCTTGTTGGTCCCTTGTTATGGCTTATATTCCGTTTGGTTTCAGAATCTAGCTCAAGAGCTAATTCCCAGAGATTTCTGTTTCCATAGTGGGTTTGGTATCTCAACACTACACACATTAAGACATTGAATTTTTGTTGGAAATTGATTTTGGAAAGAGCAGCTGATAAACTTATCAGGACACAGAGGAGTTTGCACACTGACCAGGAAGAAGGTGCTATGATAAATATCAGAAAGTAAAAGTTCTTTATTCAACTCTCATGAAATATGCAGTCTCAAGAGAGAGGAAGAATTCTAGAAACACCATTTATCTGTCTTTTTTCCAATCTTTAGTTCAGGAACTAGTTTGGTAAAGCGTTGCCAAAATATATCACTTAAAGAATTAATTTCAGGATACAAATTGCTGTTTCAGGACCTCGTGATCCATCTCCACAGTGCATCATTTCACTGATAGGCACCATTTACTTTTCCAATCTAACAGCTCTTCTGTTTTCTTGTAGTTATGAAGAAGCAAACCACAGATATTACCGATCGCTTTGGTGTAAACAGACCATAAGTAGTGCGTAAGTAGTTACAATGGTATCAGGGTAATGATACTGATGGAGCCCCCTCTCATCCAGAAAGAAAAATATCTCTCATCCAGAAAGAAAAATGACCTATGTCAGTGTGAGGCACCATTACACACCAATCGCACCCAGCAGAAGGAACATACTTGTGTTGTCATTCTGGTAACACAAATCCACAATCCTTACTGCAAATTTTAGGACACAACAAAAACTTCGTATAGGTCAGGCTTTATCTGAAAAGCCCAGATCTGAAAAGCACTGGTAAGTGCAAAATGATACTTACTAACATCAGGTAAAGATGTGGATAAATATTTCCTGGACAATATTATGTACTTGCACTGGAGTTTTGTTGGTGAAGAACCAGTCAGTACAGGGAAGGCATGTACAGTGAGAGAAATCTGGGTTCAACATCTTTCATCAGATGCTTTGAGACAATTGCAGGATACAGAGTGGATCCAGAAAGAGACCTCAAGGGGACATTGATGACTTCACTGCTTCATCTGTAACCTTTATTTGGTGGTGGAAACTCAGTCTGCTTTCAGAAGCTGTATGTTAAAGGGAGTGACAAGGAATTTACGCAAGTGTTGTTTATATTATAAGCAAAATATCTGAAGCAGAAGGTGATTGAGGTGACACTCTTCCAGCCTGCAAACCATGTCGTTCTTCCTCATTGTAAACTGCACAACTCTTGTCCTATTTCCTGTATTGGTGGGAATGGGAATGTGCTAATTCAGTCATTTCCTTTTTTGTCTTTACAAATAAAGTGCAGGTCAGGTCACTCACAAGATTGGTTCTGTGCCATTCCAGTCAATAACAGCTCCTTGCCACCTAGAAATGAAAACAATAGTTTTACATCTATCACTTAATCAGGTCACTGGAAAGGTAACTCAACCCCTCAACCACCCAATGAACCTTAGAGAGATCAAGATGGACTCATTTACATTAACTAATCACATCTTCTCAAAAGGGAAGGAAGAGAAATGAGGTACTTGGGACCCCTAATTTTAGGTGCTCATGTTTGAAGATCAGTCTCTTCACCCTTCCTCCTGTCTCTTCTAGGCAACAGAGAGTCCTCAGCAGCAGCTGATTCACAACAAGTACCTTTGTGTTGCAAATACTGTAGGGAATCCCGAAGACAGGTACAAGAATTAACCCTATATAACCAGAATTCTCAGTCTTAGCTACTCCTGTACAGGCAGGCTTCTGATTAGGAACTCTGTGACTCTGAGACCCTGAGACCAGATCATTTCCTTTAGCAGCTACCTTGGCTCATGACCAATCACAGAATCATTTAGGTTGGAAAAGACCTCTAGGTTCCTCTAGTCCAACCTTCGTCCAACATCTTCCTAACCCCTAGACCACGTCTAGAACTCCCACATCTACATACTTAATTTCGTGTCACCCCATCACCTTGCCTTTTCCATTTGAAGAGCTTATAGCCATCCATTGCAGCACTCCAGTCATGAGAGTCACCCCACCGCGTTTCCATGATGGCGACTACGTCATAGTCGTTATGTTGCACAACAGCTTCCAGCTCCTGTTTGTTGCTCATGCTGTGTGCATTAGTGTAGATGCACTTGGGCCAGGCTGTTGAATTCCCTTGGTTCCTCTGAAGTATTCAATGGCTCACTTTAATGGCAATGTTTTACTTTTCCTATGCTGAGGTTTTGCTTTTCTTCTGCCCTCATTCCTTCTTCAGAATGGCACTAAATATGTATATAAAGATGAACAAAGTTTCCAAATGCGTTCACACGCATATCCACAAAAAATTTCCCTTATTTTTAATTCCTGGCTCTGTGTTGGCTGCTACTGCTCAGCTGCTACCATCAGGACTGTGACCAACACTGGATGAAAAGAAGGGATTGATCCTGCATTTATCACCAAATGTGTCTTCAAATCATGGCAGAAGACAAAGATCTGAACGAAGACTTGGTAAAAGCAAGTTGATGCTCTCCAGTGACCTCACAGAGTTGATGTGAGACAACTTATTGTACAGTCAGAGTCATTCATTGCATGAACTGCACCCCTGTCCGTGGCCTTTCTCATGTTTGCAAGTTCATGGCCCACATCTTCCCAGAATGAACCTATTGCCTTCCCTGTATCAAGTATTTATATCTGTTTTGAAACTCTGTCTCAGAGTGCATGTGCACAGTGCTAAGACAGTGATGAGGGGGTGGAGACAACCATGAGTTGCTAGAGTTCCACATTCTTTCTGTCACCGAGGAAAGAATGTGTCAGCAAGGGCATGGCAGCTCAGTCCTTTCACTGAGCAATTAAGTGTAAAACAAAACCAAAAGCTGGATTCATGCAGTATTCAGTGCTAATCTCAAAGGAAGTGACCATCTGAGGGCTGTTGTGAAATTTTTCCTTCCTTTTTTTATTTTACTGAGAAAATAAAAATAGAAAAAAATTTCAGAAAGACTGTCCTCATCCCAGGACTTAGTAGGAATACACAACAGTGATGCCTCACATCTTAAGCTAAAAGCAGAATATGTTCTAGCTGGGGATATTCAACCTAGTCTGGCATTCACCAGCAGTGAGAGCTGTCCCTGCCAGAGGTTCAGAATATCCCCCTCAGAACGACCAAATGCAAGTGGGAAGTACGACCATGACCTTCTGCCCCATTTGATTGCCATCGAATCATCCCTCATCTATGTACAATCTTCCCAAGGCATCACCTTCTGTCTCAGCAGGGTGATTAGAGCTTTGAGAGGGATCCACAGAGAGCCTACAGAGGCCAGAAGACCAGACCACGACAACACCATATGAAATCTTTGAGACCACACTCTACACTGTGGAAACACTAGTATGTGCTGATGCCATTTTTGCTGTTATGACTTAAGAGGTTGCTAATCTCTGTGCAGTGAGGAACTGGCCTTTTTAAAAACAGGCTTTCAATAAAGAGCTTAAACAAAAAATGCTATTTTGAAGCAAGACTCAAGGTGAATTTCATAACAAGCCTTATCTCCTGTGTTTATTTTCAAAATCATTTTTGCTGAGCTGTTTGTTTGGGAGCAACAAAGCTGGTGAAAGGGCTGGAAAGCATGTCTTATGAAGAGCAGCTGAGGGAACTGGGCTTGTTTAGTTTGGAGAAGAGGAGACTGAGAGGAGACTTTATTGCCCTCTACAACTACCTAAAAGGAGGTTGTAGCGAGGCTGGTGTTGGTCTCTTCTCTCAAATTAGTGATGACAGGACGAGGGGAAATGGCCTCAAGCTTTATCAGGGGAGATTTAGGTTGGATATTAAGAAGAAATTCTTCACTGAGAGGGCAGTTGGGCACTGGAACAGGCTGCCCAGGGAGGTGGTGGAGTCACCATCCCTGGAGGTGTTTAAAGAAAGAATAGATGCAGTGCTTGAGGATATGGTGTAGTGGTTAGAGAGATGCTAGGACAAAGGTTGGAACTGATGACTCTGGAGGTCCTTTCCAGCCATAATGATTCTATGATTCTGTTAGTTAATTGTTCTGTGTGAGTCACTGCTGGCACAGTAAACTTAAGCAGTGAATAAAATTTAACCAGATCATTTTGCAGGATTTCCTGTGTTGGGGCAATAATGCAAAGATGTAGCATGAGGTAAAATTTAACGGGCCTGCTGAACTTTGACATGCCTTCTACAGGTAAATCCTGAATATGAATAAAACACGACTGCCTCAATTCATGCCTCTGAATGTAAGCATCCCCTTCCCACAGCACAGAACCCAAGAAAAGGGATACACTGCATAGACTGGAAGCTGATGAACAAAATGTTCAGAGAAGCCGCTGACTGCTGCTTGCAGGCAGCAGGTAAAAGAAGCATAGGGCTAAGAATAACGAGCAAAGGAATAGCTAAAGTCACCTGTAGCCAACTCTGAGCTGAACTCTGGCGTGAGTTTTATGCTGTTTCTTTTTATCTCTTCCTTCACAACCCTTTCCAAATCTAGTTTTCCACAAGCTGTGGTGGAATTTTTGCAGGGTGAAAATGTCACTTCAGGAGCATTGTGGTCCACCAGGTCCTGCCCAATCCTAGTCTGTCAAAGCAGAAGTGAACACTTTTCTGCCTCCCTCTCCACCCACTTCATGTCTGTTGGTTTTTAAATACCTGCTGAACTTTTGACACACAGTAACTCCTACAGGTGCGATTCCCTTAAGGGCACGTGGCAATTCGGATGAACAGGGCTCAAAACTACCTTTTCTTTTGCTGCATCAGGATACAGACAGGCCTGTGATTATCCAAGTGCTCATAGAATTGTTAGCTAGAAAGAAATGCAAACAAAAGACAAAACCCCAAGGGTTCCTTATAATCTTCAAATCTATTTATTTATTTTTTTAAAATAAGAAACTAAGTGTACTGTACAGTGCTCTGAAGAAGAAAGAAAAAAAAAAAAAGAGAGAGAGAAAAAAAGCAAGCACTATCCTTCTTCTAGTCCTTCTGTTTCCCAGCTGGCAATTGCTTAAGTGAAGCAGAAAGAAGGAGATGGGGGAAAAAAGGTTTTCCTTGCCAGAGATACAGCCTTGCCTGTCTGAATCTGGTTTGCCTCAACGTACTTCTTACCATATGCACAAAGGCAAAAATAGAATCCCATGATGAAAAGGTCCATGAAGAGCAGAACTAGGAGATAGATAGAAAATGGGGCATTTGCCAAGTGTCAGATGGCCATCTTCTAAATCAGGGGTCCTCAAACTACGGCCCGCGGGCCGGATACGGCCCGTCAGGGTCCTCAAAGCGGCCCGCCGGTATTTACAGAACGCCCCGCCCCGGGAGGAACCCAAGCAGCCGCAGATGACTTCCTGCCACTTAATCCGTGCCCCGGCCAGAGCCCGGGTGCGGCAAAGTTCCT
>JAVSBS010006232.1:0-11824 GCA_033124195.1 Coracias cyanogaster
CTCAGTCTTTTAAATAAAGATGGATTGATGGCTGTTAGTGATGCTTGCCGAGTCGATGACCGAGCGCAGGGGCATTTGAGCAAAATGCCCATTATGAAGTTTGTGAGGAATGGCTTTTTATTATGGAGGGGTCATTGATCACAACTTTTAAAGTGGCACGACTGCGTGAAATGAGTTCTCATTACAGGTTTCTATCTCTTTTTTAATGCAATCATTACAATTTTTCCAAGTTCCTTTGTTCTTGTCTTTCCACTTAAAACTCTCTCCTATATCACCTCCTTTAGTTCCTCTTCCCAAATATCTCTTGGAGTGAAAAGTCTTTTGACTTTTTGGCATAGCAAAGCAACATGTCTCCCTTTTCTTATCTGAGACCTGCAACCAAAACGACTTCCCTAGTTTGTCCTATTGAGTCTGGAAAGTCTGTTCAGAGGTTGGTGAAGAGCTAAAATGGTGCAGTTTATTTGTGTGTCTGTAATGGATTTACAGGGGTCTTTACAGGGGAATCTGGGATCATTTTATTTTGCACATACATTACCAGTGAGGGAACAGCTCCAACCATACTGAGATCACCGTCGTAGTCCCTGAGTCTCGAGTAAGGCAGTTGCAAGCACACCTTGTCAGGAACTGTCACACCTTTCTTTGCGGTAATTTTCCTTTCAGTAGCAGGTAGTAATCAATAAATTTTCACTGCTTATGGTGTTCCTCTGAAGTTTAAATGCTAATGGTGCCATTTGGCAAGGTGAGCTGCATTAGATTATGCAATATAACTGTAAATTGGAAATTGTTTAAGCTTTCAAATTTGTGTTATGCCACTGGATTTTCTCATGATTCGTTTGTCATTCTAATTGGATTTTAACGTGTACTTTGTGTTTCAAAACATGAAATTAAGAAGAATTGCATAACAAAGAACCTTTAGGAACAGGCAGCCTCCTAAGCCTTGTTTAATTTACAATAGGTCAGTAAATGAAGAAGTTGAAGAGTAACAAAAATACTAAGTTACAAAGTGATGCTGCCTTAGAAATCCAATGATTAATTGCAGTGATAATAAGCAGAGTGATTAAGTTGGTTTATTTAAATCCTACTGCAGCATTGGAAGAGCTCACCTGAGCAGGATACTAAGGATGACTTTTACTCTTGCTCTTCCACCCTTTATCTAGCTCTTTCATCTGCTCTTCACTTACTTGACCTTTCACAGGATTACCTGGCAAATTAATTGAAAACTCTTTCTGCTAGAAATAGAGCAGAACAATAACTAATTGGTTCCCCTTCTGAACAACAGCAGAAGGCCTGTAAGTCCATGTAAGCCTGTGAGTCCATCCCTTCTTCGGAGCACTCAGGTGTGTTTTGTGACTGCAGAAGTCCGGATGATCATCTGAACATATGGCAGAGTTCTGTAGAGAATCCCAGGCTCTTTGTGGGCAGAATTTAAAGTACGAGCCTGAGCTGCTTCCCAGCCATGGGTGATAACTTCATGTACCCTGGCAGACTTCAGACTTAACAGTCTCTTTTTTAATGCAGTCATTACAATTGCATCATAATAATCCTTAAAACTCAAAGTGGGTTTCATTCTTTGCTTTGAGACATTGAAACACAAATAATATACATCACTATCATTTCATCCTGTGTTTTGAAAACAGATAGTTGAATCATAAACTGTATCTTAGCCAGCTAGGAAATGGACACATTTTCACTAGTGTCCTCCTATAATAGTGTTCCTTAGGATAGTAAAGGGTTGTGGATTGCGTTTGTTTCTACAGGCCAGGATGTTATGCCAGTGACCTCAAGAAAATCCATTCATACTCTCCTGTTCTTTTATTCTGAGGATTAGAAGTAAGATCTTAGATACCAATGTTCTGCTGCAGTTCTCTGACATTTGAAAGTACAGCAGTGAAAAGAGCAAGAGATAGAGCACTTGTCTGGGAAAGAAAAAAACACATATTTCGCTTCATCAGTAACTCGGATTTGCTGGTGTGTATCTGAGATGTGGTCTGCTTCTGCACTATTTCATTTCTTTCTTTGCCCTGTGACTCAGCTGTTTTTTGGAAAGATGGAGAATAATGTTTTCTTCCTTTGGAAAAGAGCCAGAGGAGCTCAGCTTAGACAGTTTTAAAGAAAGCTATCACTGAGGTAGGCAGAGTATGCTGCTAAGTCCATGTTTTGGTGCTTTATGTTTCTCTCTTCTGTCCAGTATGCCCATCTTTACGTGAAAACTCTTTCAATGAAGAATCCAGAAAATGCATGTACAGTAACGTCAGAGGTACATCAATTTGCAAGCGTAGAAAAAAAATAAATCCCCTTTATATATATAACTTATTTTTACAACAAGGAATATTTAGCACTTCAAGCTTCAATACATAGAAATTTACACAGGTGCTATAAATTTTTAGACCAGATGGGCTTTTGAGACAAGAGACATGAACATATTGGATACAGCAAAACAAATCTACATTTTTTTTAAGGTTCTTTTTTTTCTTGCAGTGTGTTAGTTCATACATC
This sequence comes from Coracias cyanogaster, assembly GCA_033124195.1. Classification (NCBI taxonomy): domain Eukaryota; kingdom Metazoa; phylum Chordata; class Aves; order Coraciiformes; family Coraciidae; genus Coracias; species Coracias cyanogaster. The sequence goes on from JAVSBS010006232.1 coordinate 2,497, forward strand.
AACAAAGAATTGTGGTTCTCTCTCTAAAACAAGTGTAAGACAGACAGCAGTTGTGCTAATATCGCCACATTGCTGTGCCAAACCAGTGCACACCAGGCTGTATGGATGGTTTGAAATTTCTGAGGTACCAGCCTTCAGAGGTGTTCAGGACTTATTCCTGACAGGTAGAACATGACAGAAGAGCAACTGTTTATGGTGGTGATTTGAATAATTCCAGTATTTGTTCCCCAGGAGCTGAAATGTGACTGTCAAGCAGCTATTAGTTAGCTCCTTACCTGGGCTAGTCTCAAATCACTAACTTTGAAGTGAAGTGTACTCTGCAGCAGGTGATTGGTAGGAGCTGAGTTATTTAAAAACAACAAGAGAGTCCTGGGTTATATTATTCACAATTTGTATTATAATAATTTCAAGATGAGGGATCATCATTGCGCAGGGTACCGTACACACAGTATGAGAAATCACAGTCATCTTCCACTTTGAAAAATGGGCTTCTGAGTAGATCACTCATTCCTAGGAACTCAGGAGTTCTCAGGAATCTAAAATGTTCCTCTGCATTCACAATGTTCCCTCCCTTATTCCCACCTTAAAAAGACTTCATTAGAAGAAGGAACAATTTCTGATTTTTTCCAGGAAGACATCAGGTCTGCTTTCCCTGTTACTGTGGGGCTGTGATCAGGCAGCCATTTGTTATAGCTGGGTGTGATGAGGGATTTTTCCAAGAAAAATGTAAACACAAACCAGACCAGAACGTTTTTTATCTTCATTTGCCTTACAAATTGTTAGCATCTCATCAGAGAATATAAAGAGCTTAATCTAAAAAGAATTTAATTGAACAGATTTTTATGAACATTTGATATATACCATGAAAAAGACAAATTTATTGGAATGTTTTGTTTTGTCAGAAACTCAATTTTTCCTGACAAATGAATTACAGAGGAAGTTGTCCAGTAAGCTCTACTCATTGGTCTGTGTGACTGGGAAAAAATGAAAAGCCTGAACTGAGAGAAATAGAGACCCAAAAAATTTTGTTGAAGAAGTTAATGTCTGATGGCAGGTGGCAAGGGACAGAGCTAAGTCAGATGCAGGAAGAAAACTTTGGAGTCCCTAAATCTATGATTTTTTCCAAAGGAAGCTTATGTAGGCACTTAATGCTCTACAATATTCATGCCTGGTTTTAGGCGTTGCTGGAGTCCAGCTTGTTTTAACATCTCACTTCTAATTTTAACTGGAGTAGCAACATTTCAGAACTTAACTTTGACTTCTGAAAAGCACAAATCGTAGTCAGGAGTTAAGCTGGGTCATTCTGGACCTGTTGATGCAATTATTTTAACCTGTTTATAAAAAAAATCCAAACCTTCTGCCAACTCTTTTGACCAATCTTTGGCTCCTAAGTGAAGAAAGGTATACCTTGAAATTATGCGTGGGCTTAAGGGGCTCTTAAAAGCCTCTGTTTTTTAAGCCCTTTCATCCTGCATATCTGCTGCCCAGTTTATCCACCTGTTTTGCAGCAGGATACCTGCCAGTTGTTTCCATCATGGGAGACTGTTGCAGCAGCCTTGTGCTGCTGATAACTAGACTCCAGTCTATTAACCTATTTGATTAAATGAAGCTAGAGACAATCTTGGTATATGCATGCATTTGATCATAGAGTTGGAGAGTTCTCTTCATATCTGTTTGATCACATATGGGTTCTTTACACACTCTTAAAAAGTAAAAGCAGCAGCAGAGCTAACTCAGAGGAGAACCAGACTTAATAAGATCTTATTCTCTTGTATAATGAAATCAACCCACTGTAATGTCGGTCCCTTTATTTCCCCATTGGGAAATGAATTTTTTTTGTATGTGGATGGGATGAAGCATCCTTCTGCGTGTCTCAGGAAGGGGTGAGTGTATGTGTCTGTGAAGTAGCACTTCAAGAAATGACTGGAAAGTAGAGCTGTTGTTGATGTAAAAGGTCACAGACATTGATAGCCTGCAGAACAATTCCAGGGCACAGAATTATTCACAGTTGCCAAAACGCAAAGGAAAACAATAAAAAAAGAGTAAGTGAAATAAAATATTTGAAACAATAGTATCCCTCTGTTAGTATTGCTGTTATACTTCGGGGTTTCTTTAAAACACACAACTTGGAGGGCAACTTAGGGGTTAATTTTGAGTGGTTTTCTGCTTTCATCTTTGAAATGGCAACAGGAAATATGCAGCTTTTTATTCTGCTTCTATTGCATTTTGTGTCCTGCTCGCTTAGAAGTTTTTGTGGAAATATGAACTGCAGTAAGTGTTGTTGCAATGCATGCTCTTCTGACTGAGAATTACTTTTAAAGGGAGTCCAGTCTGTTTTTTCAAAGGCACCAAACCAAGACAGAACAGGTGGAGGGTCAGAAAAGGGAAGTCCTGAAGGGGAGAGGAAGAAAGCGGTGAAAGGAAGGGAGGATGTTGAAGTTTCAGAGAAAAAAAGGGGTGTTCTGTTGGATGGAAAATATTCTGTTGCTTAAAGAAAATCAAATTCCTGCCTTTTTAAGGATTGTTGTGTACTAGCTTGTGGCAGAGGCACAGAAGGGAAATGCTTAGCTCTTGAAAGCCATTGCAAAAAAGCAAAGAAAAGCATCAGCAATATCAAATAGTAAGGTTTTTTCTGTGCTGATCTACCTCCCTCCCTCTCACCAAGGCACACAGCCCCTCTCTTTTTCCTTGCAATCCCTTGTAGGCAGCCAGGGGTTCCAAGCAGGGGACAGAGAGAAACAAAAGATGTCAGCGTTTATAGTAATATATATAACTGGTATGATTTGAGGTAGCCAATGGTAAGAAAAATCTTCATCTGTATGCACTAGCATTTATTATGCCAACAAAGTCACAGATCAATCATTTTCATCTCTGCTGCTGACAGATCAGATGTAGACTTACAGCATGTGAGGCACTGGGCAGATTAGAAGCTTGGTCTATTATTCTGATTATAAATCACTAAGTCTTTGATTTGCTGAGTGGAATAGGAACAGACATTTTCTCGTTTTTCTTCCTGACTGAAAAAAAAGAATTACTGTTTTATTTTTAGCCACCCTTTCCTTTCCCACCAGCATTCCCCTCCCCTTCAGTACAGATCAATAGTTCTGTCCTTTCCAACAGATATATTCCAAACCCTACCAGTCTGCATGCTCTCACCCTGTAAAAGGGGAAGGCCCTGGTGCTTATCTGCATCCTCTCAACTTGACAACTACAGTCCTTGCTTGTTTCTGTGTTTCATCCATTGTTCATCCTATAAAGAAATTTTTGCAGGGATATGTCAGGAGGCTGCCAATGGTCACAGAATCACAGAGTGACCTGTAACGTCTTTCCCTTCTAAATTTGATTCCAACAATAATTCTTGTCTTATGTTATTCTGGGGAAGTGAGTTCTGGCAGATAAATGTCTAAAGAATAGGATTTGTGGCATTCATTTAGTCTTAGTCTCAGCAAGGAAGCACATAACTAAAGTGAAAAGCCTGGAAATGTAGTGACAGTGGTCTTGGAAGTGCAATGAAGGTGGTCTTGGACAGCAGGGGCTGAAGGCCAGTCAGTGATGTGATGCCATTGCCATTTCTGTCTGTTTTTGGAAATAGAAAAAAGGAGTTGATCTGCTGGTCTGTCAGTCTAGTGTGAAGTTCACTTCAAAAACTGAAGGATATTTTATTTGAAGCAATGACTTTCTTAAGTTTGAGTCCAGGAAAGATATATGGAGATGGACAACTCCAACATTTTCCATTTTAGCCATACTTCTGTCAGGAGGAGAAGACTGCGTGAAAGACATGTAGTCTTGCTTCCCCATCTGATATCTCTCCAAGGAGCACTTGAAATGGGCACGTATGGAGAAGAACTCCAAGCTAGTGTGACGGTATATTAGTGTCTGGGTACAGAGAGCTGAGCATTGTGTTGTCATGCAAAAGTAGAAGAAAATGGTTGGTAGTTGCTGGAGGTGCTGGGGACAGCTGTAGTGTAATATGTAGAACTGGAGCTGATATTAGCTGTCTAATGCTTTGAGATCTGCAAGGACTAAGTGCCTAAATGCAGGCATTTGAGGCTGTATAAAATTCAGTAGGTATGGAAAACTGTTGTATTTCTCTTGTAATTTTTCTTTTTTGTCTATCCATATGCTATTGCTGCACTGTTTGATCTGTCTGTGAATTGGCAGGGAGTTTGTTGTGTTGTTTATAATCTCTGCAGCTACGGAAGCATGACCTAGCATCTAATGGGTACGATAGGGTCTTTCCAGATTTGGACAGAGATTGAATGATGTAGTGGGTGGATTCTTAATCAAGAACTTTTCCTGGAGATTTGCAATCAGATGCCCATAAAAACAAAACCAAGCAACCTCCCCAGGCTAAAATGGCTAAAAGAAACATTACTGCTAAGGACATAAAGAAAATGGAATAGTTTGTAATAGTTTAGTCAGTAAGTCTCTAACCTATGCTTTTCATGAGAAGATGTTCCTGCTGTAAATATAGCCCTAGCAGTATACATTAGTTTATTCAAACTGTTGTCATGCCACACAGAATCAAATAACTGTCAATCTGAATAAAAAGAGAAAGGAGATGAAAATCTAGCCCAGCAAATTCTTTTTTTTTCTTTTTTTTAAGGGAAAGAAAGGAAAAATCTATATTTCTGTTACGTGACTGCTGCTGGCGGACAACTCACCCAGTCTGCCCTTTCCTTTCCTCTGGTCACTGGTAATGGAAACAGCCAGGGAATCCAAGACAGGCTTGACTGGGAGTTAGGTTGCATGTAAATGTTGGCAGTGCAAGCTTTATAGTAACAAAGGAACACTATCAATGAAAAGCAAAGGAGCTGTCTTTATTTTGCAGAGGTTCCATTGCATGTGCTTGCCTTATTCTGTATGTCAGTTCATACCTTGCAAGATAATGGGATCAGCACACAGTCTTTTACAGATGCCACATGTTGGGAGGAAAGAAAGAAGCAAGCTAATGCCTTTCTGTGACTGTATATTTTTGTCGGGAAAATGCTGGAGTAAAGTACTAGGTCCAGATGAATTGTCTAATTCTGAGCAGCTAGTTGAAGCTTGGGCCTGAAAACTGGGACAAACAAGATTGGTACGTTATTACTTTTGACAGCCTTTGGGGAAATCAAAATTATGGAGAGGCAAAGGACAATGGAGATGGAGACAGAGATTATTTTTTTTCCTGTATACCTGTTGAAGAATGTTGCAGAATTTGTTATTCTATTCAACTCCTATTAAAGTGGCTGCTGTTTCCTTGAGTGTTGATATTTCAGACAACTGTTTCTTCCTTGAGTGATGTTGGTACTTACGGCAATACTGATCTCCTGACCCTAACACTCTTTGTCTTTGCCAGCTGATTCTTCCAGAAATAAGGCTGAAAAAGTGCACTTGCTCATGCCCGTGACCATAGCCCTGCTTGTAGTTGTGTGTGTGTATGGGATATGCAGAGGCAGGGATGGCAATCTCAGATAAAGATGGTTGTCATCTAAGGAGCTGAGGAATATTTGGGCTTGGTAGACAACCCTAACATTTAAGTTCTGTAAATTAGGACAAGGAGAGTTTAACAAATCCTTGAAGATCTGTTCTCAACATCAAGCCTCCACTAAGCTTGATGTGGGTACGTGGATAAAGATACCAAGGATCAAGCAGTAAATACCATCACTGGAGCAGTGGAGATGTCAGCACTGACGGCAATTAAATAATGGCTCATTATTTATGCAAAAAAGTTACATAAATGTTACCCGTAATTCAACTGCTTCTAAAAGAGTTCTAAAGCCATCCTATAAAATGAAGCAAAATTAAGCCATTTTTGCCAAACTTTCTTATTGCTGCCTCCGTCATGTATTTGTGTTTTGTAGTAATCGAGACCTGATTCTGGAATTCAGGTCCTGTAGTAAATAGGCTGAGGTATCCTTGAACAAATGTCAGTGATCCAAGTGCTGCACTTGGTGTTATGTGAAGTGAATATAAGCACAGGCATAGCAGAGTGCAGCAGACGTTTCTTGGCTGGGCAGGAACTTCATGCATTTAAAATGGTTCTGCTTTAGCTATTGAACAAGCTATTTTTGACTTTTTACTTCATATTTCTCTGTCATCATGTCAGAAATAATCTCATAACAGTCCTGGTGTCACCACTGCAAGCTCCAAACTTGGCAGTCCCAAAATTCTGATGTGCTGTTTGCCTGATCTCAGACGCAGTGGGTAAAGAAGGCCTGAGGATGTGTAGGCACCACTCACCAGGTGCAATGGGGACTGCACATGCTTTTCCTGCAGCAGCATCTCCTCCATAGCATTTAAACAAGGGGAAGCAAACTGGTGAGATTCAGATGTACGGTTCAGCTGGGCTGCAAACTTTCCTGGCAATGTTAGTACTTGAATTGCTTGGTCCAACAAGCAGAGTCAGATTCCTTTAAATAAAAAATCCCTAAGAAATTTCTGTTGGTTCATCTCACTGGTCTCTTTCTTTATCCTCAAATCTGTGGAGGTTTGCAACATCTCGTATAGTTGTTGAAAATACATTTCTGCTTTTAAGTGCCATAGGCTGTGCTTGAAGTGGCCTTGGCTCATGCTGAAGAGTCACTTCACTTGCAGGGGGAGTCCATTCTGCTGAGTACAGTTGCACTTGTCCCTTGGAAGGCATTGGTCATCCCGTACAAGATGAATGTCACGTGCTGCATGCCCACTGCTTTAATGTCCCACCATACATCTGAACAGCAACAGAAATTACTACCGCTGACCTTTTCAAGCTAGAGTCCCATGACGGTCACAGAAGGAGGACCTCTATGTGACAGGAAAGATGGTTACTTACTTCTGCACTCGTTATTGCATTCTGTCTTTCCTTGTTTTGCAGAAACCAGGAGTGTTAACAAAATTCGGAAAAGGCAGAGTCTGACTGATTACATCCACTCAGCTCAAGTTCTGCTGTTGCCAATCCCATTCCACACTTTTCTTTCCTGCTTTAGACTGTCGTGCAAGTCTTATGAAAGACATAAGGAGGGACAAGTCTTAGGTAATGTTTTTTGTATTTACGTTTTATTGATGTTTCTGCTTACTTGATTTTGAAGTTCATGCTAAAAGCAATCAGATAAGAGACAAAGGCATCCATTGCTTACTGTCAGTATTTCATATTAGTTCAAATTATTGCAGGACAAGGTCTGAAACTCAGGTGACATCTTCCTGAGGTGTTGAAATTTTTCCTCACCTCTGTGAGATCAGTTGAGAAGAAATAATAACAATATGCTTTTTTTTTCCCTCTGGCACTTTGATACCGTGTTTCTGTTTTTGGAACCACTTAATGTAACAGACTGAGCCACTGGAAGATATGGTACAAGTATTTTGAGAGCACCATCTCTCCATGAGAGAGGCTTTGAGAAATAGCCTCATTTGGAAGTAGCTCTGTCTATAACATACTATCTGATGCATTGTAGGGTTTGCATAATATGAAGGCCATTGTGGGTCACATGACAAACAGCTTCCTTTTGCAGCTTACCATGCCCTGGCTCATTTTCAGGAGCTATGTAGCCAAAGGGCTCTGAGAGAGCATCCCTTCATGCACAATGTGTGGCCTCACTCATCCCTCATCCCTTACCCTGGCAGAGCCAGGAGCCAGTGCACAGGTGCTTTGGTACATCCTCTGCCATGCAGAAGGCAGGGTTGGCACATGGCAAATATCTTCTAGAGAGTCTTTCTGTCCAGGTGCTCTCTGAGATAGGTAACCTCAGGGAGACTCTGAAGACAGTAAAAGGCAGAAAATCTTTCAGCTGGTGCCATTTAATAATGAAAACACATTTCAGCTCCTTGTTTGCAGCCACAAGGGTGGGCTGCCTTTTTCACTTGAAAAAGAAAAAAATCTTCCAGAGAGGGAGAATTAACTGTTGTTTTTGACAGAAGAGTTTTGCCATATCAGCTGCTATAAACTGACGGCACTATAGAGCTGTTTACAGATCTGTAGCTCCAGACCAGGAACCTCAATAAAAGCTGATGAAGTAGATTTTTTACATAAATTTAAGTTACTTTATGTAAATACATTGTTTCTCTGGGAAGTCTGGCTCTTTTATTCTGTTCTCTAGCAGCTCATTCAAGCAGTACTTTGACACCTGAATTAGTTCTCCAGAGCAATGGAAATGGGGAGGAAGGAGGGTGTCCTCGCATTGACACTAGATGGCAAATGACTCTCTGATACTAGGTCAAGAAAATTTCTTTGGAGTGCTCTTGTCTTCAATAGCATTTACAACTCCTCTGGCTCTATCTCTTTCCACATTAAGGTAGTGAACTGCCGACATACTCTAGTTACACACTTCACAACCTTCCTGAGGTCAATAAACACTTCTATGGTACATTTTGGTAATAGAAGCAGTGAGAAGTTTCACTGATTCCCCCCCTTTTTTCTCCCGCCATCTCTGGCAGTGATGACAGTAAGTCCATCTTCCTACTTCCAGTGCTTTAGTTCGATACTAGACAATGTCAGCTGATTTAGCTGATCCAGTGTGCCTCATTAAAAATCTGGATCCCTCCTGTTCTTGAAATGAGGTACATTGGACTCTCTTTGCTCCTTTCACAGAGGTCAGTTCTTCCTTGTTAACAGGCCTGGGGAATGTTGTGCCGCTGGCAGCAATACACTTCTGTTGGCATGGACCTTGACTGTGTAGGCATCCCTCCTGCTCTGCCACCAAGATGCAACATGAGAGCATGAAGATAAGATGCTTCTGCTGAAACTGCTGGTCAGCGTGCAGCAAGCACTGCATTTGACACAGTGTATGTGTACTGGCCATTGGATTTCCAGGTTGGGCATTTTGCATGTAAGGTCTTGCCCACGGGTATAGATACAACATCAGTTCTTTCAGGAAGAGACTTCTGTGACTGGGAGAGTGGTGAAAAGGTTAAATGTCTAAACATTGAGCAATTTACTAATAATGAGATACATTTGATACAGTGGCCCACAGCTTTGCCACACCCAAGGCTTGCTGTCGCTATTACAGTTCTTCCAATATATCAGTGCAGTATTACACATTTTTCTTCTGTGTGTGGATATAGAGAATAAAGGCCTTTTGGCAATCCACACCTACAAAACAGCTGGGGAGGGACTTTTTACAAGGGCTTGTGGTGATAGGAGAGAGGTAATGGGTTCAAACTGGAAGAGGGTACATTTCGATTAGATGTAAGGAAGAAATTCTTCACTGTGAGGGTGTTGTGCTGGTTCAGCCGTCATCATTTTATGCTGCCATCAGCTGCCTGATCACACAGGCCAACACTGAACTCACCAACAGCCCCTCAGAAGTCTTCTTTCAGACAGTCCTGCCACAGGTTCCTGTGGGCCCAGCTCCTCTACTGCCCACTGTGGTGC
>JAVSBS010006233.1:0-24457 GCA_033124195.1 Coracias cyanogaster
CATCCAGGTCATTGATGAAGATATTAAACAAGACAGGTCCCAAAACTGAGCCCTGTGGACCTTCTCTTTCAGAACCTGAGGAGTCAGCACTGCTGAGACTCACCTCGCTGCTGCACGGCAATTCCTTCCATACAAGGGAGATGTCTTCCCTGTGCCCAGCAGTTTTATGTGTCTTTAGTATCAGAAACTAAAGCCACAACTTTTCACCTTACAGAAGCATCACAGAACTAAAGTTGTGACATCAAGCAAAGCTCATGACATATTCAGATATGGCAGTGACAAGAACTGTCGAAGTGGAAGAAAGCAGTAGCTGCCTGCAAAGCAGGAGCTGAACAATATGCAGTAAGAAACAGCAACGCTGACTGCACAGCCCCCTGCAGCACACCGAGCTTGCCAGAACAGGGATCTGAAATGCAACCCGCTACAGCTCAAGAGAGAGCAAGGCAGAATTAAAAATAGAGTATGTGGCTGAGCCCTGCAGTCATTAAGCTATGAAGTAGAGCAAGGCAATAGGGTTACGCACTGAAGAATTAGGATAAGAATATATAGAAGAGGTGACTTCTAACTATGCCCTAAAGGGTGCACGGGATCCTTCTCCCTTCAGGAGAGAAAATAAAACAACAGATGCTAGCAGACAAAGACTTCTGACACATGTATATAAAGGACTAAATTTAGTCATAATTCAGATCTTTTCCACTCTTGCCTGTTGATATTTAATTCTACATACAAAAATTCAAGTAGACCTGCTGTTTAGGCTTTGGTCTTTAATATAGTGAACCTCACTGCAGAAGTGATAAGCCCTGAATACTGTTCAAGTTCCCACTCAACTAAATGCCTAATTCAGTATTTTTTCCTTGATGGGAAAAGTTTTGATCACCCATCACAGGAGCAAGAATTCTCTACTCTTCTAGAGGAAAGCAGCAGCAGTGTAAAAGGCATTTATCTTGTTTTTTTTTTCAAAATAAAATAACCTGCTGAAGATGACTAGTCACGTACTGATAAAGTCAAACTGAGGTGAACAAGGATAATAGTTCTCTCAGTTTAGACTTTGGCATGGAATTAAATAAGTTTGATTGGACTAAATGAGCATTTAAAGATGAATGGAATTTAGCACTTTCCATTTGGTTGTCTCAGTTTAGACTTTAGCATGGAATGAAATCAGTTTGGTTGGACTAAATGGATGTTAAAAGATAAACAGAATTGAGCATTTCTCTCTCCATTGGTTTTCTTTGACTCATGCATCAGTGGCATGTATTGCTTTAACTGGAAAACGTGCTGGTTTGTAATTCTCCTTGTAACTGTTTTGCAAAGCTTCACACACTGACCCGGGTACCCCTAAACACAGGCAGGCCAGACAAGCCTATCTCCAAGCCATTTAAAGGTATGGCTGAAAAGGTAACTTAAAGCAAAACCAAACGACTATAGCTGGGTTTAAGAAATCTCAAACATTACAAAATAATGAAAAAGTGAGAAGCAGTTGCTTATATATGTGTAAGGAAAATGGTCAGGTTCACCTGTTTGACTTGATGCATTTTCTTCTTCAGGCTAAGACAGTATTTAGTATACACTATGACAGTATTTAAACAGCAGGGGCAATGGAAGTAATTATAGTTTTGTCATGTCTGGAGGTTAGCCACCTGATCAGGGCTTCTTCCCTCTCCTACAGCACACTACAAAGGCTTCTTGACTCTTCTATGATAAGAATAGGTGGAGATATCCTGGACAGCCCATGTGTACTCAGGGCACCCCTGCAGACCATTCTCTCATAAATGCACCTCATAAGATGCCCCCACAATGGTCCAGATGAAGAGATCAAGGGAGCAGCACCAAGGCCAAATCTTCTAAATTTAAATCCTTTACTGTTCTGTTTGAGTACAGCTATGCCATCACATTATTTGCTCCTCAGTCAATAATGTATTAAACAGCCACCCTTGACCTGAAAAGTACAATCACTTGACCAAGGCAGGAAGGGTCAGATGTCAGAGGCACTTACTATTTCTACATATTCAAATTACACTCTCATTCTGTGTCCTACTCCAAAGACACAGAGTAGTACACCTATGTATACTGTTGAAAAGTTTCCCACACTCCCTCCCCTGCATACACCATAACCATGCTGTCTCAGTAACTTGAAGAGATGATCCTAGGACCTCTGCAAGTCTCAGGGCTACTTCCCAAGATCTCAAGATAACTAAGAAGCAAAGTATGCTCTTGTTAGGCCTACCTCCAACATCTTAGTGGGTACAAAAAGATAAAGGGTCTGTAAGCTGAGCAAGCAGAAACTGCCTGATCTAAGAAAGCAATTTAAAAAAAAAAAAAAAGTGGAAATGGTTCTGTCTCCTCTGAGAGGTCTCAACTGCCAGAAAACAGTGAAAGAGAATGCAAGTAGAGAGCAATTAATAGAATCTGTGTCTTCATCACTTCATATTCCCTCATAGTAGGCCTATCTTAACATATGACAAGAGAACACCTCACTTAATACCACTTCTAGATGCTTGTTTTGCCCTTAGGTAGCCAGCAACACCATGTCAGAGATCTCAAGTGCAGAGTCATGCCCTCCTCAGCTACTTCCATTTGGAGACAGACGTGACAGAGGCAGAACAAAGCTATTAATGAAAAGCTGAATGTGGTTAACCTTGCATCACTCTTTGAATGAACAGAGTTAGGACAGTATGAGAAGTCTTTTACACACTGTGGGGCAGCACAAGGAGAGAGAAAGGGCAGCTACTCTCAGTGCAGCACAGAAGACATACCTTGAGAAGTGCGTCCAAAGACTGCTGGACCACTGACAGCTCTAAGTGATGCACCTGCAGAAAAGCCATCCTAGCTAGAAAGAGATGATGATCATTATGCCAGTGCATAAATCCATCATTTGTTCACACCCTGAATACTCTGCACAGCTCTGGTCTCATAAACCCAAACCCCAGACACATTAGAATGACAGGAGTTTCGGAGAAAAAACAGCAAGGACAGCTAAAGGAACAGCTTCAGAGCGCTCACTGAGTAGAAGGGATGGGATCCTTCCATGTAGGAAAAGACTCAGCTGGGGAAGAGGGGCATGGAAAAATGGCTGGAGGTCTACAAAATCCCAGGTTGCGTAGAGACAGTGGCTAAGGATCAACTGCCTCTTGCAGTTACAGAATTAATGACCAAACCCTGCAGAACCCCCTGCCAAAGTGTACTGCAGATGCAAGGAACTTAAAAGAATTTGAGAGGATACTGGACAAGTGCTTCAAAAGAGATCCAAAGTCACTGACTGGATCACACTAGAATCAAGAAGTCCTCTGAACTAAGAGCCTGGCAGAGGATTAAGTATTAAACACTTCCTTCTCTTCTTTCTTATTCTTTAGACAACCTCTTATTGCCAGCGCTGCAGACAGCACACTGAACAAAATTAGACCTTTGGGTCTAACCACCATTACATTCAAGCTTTTGAAACAATTTTTTTTTTTTTTTAAGCAAGGCAATATTTGTCCTTTCCCCTTAGTATGCCTCCCTGTAAGAACCACTACCTGTCCTGCAAAATCAGAACAATGAAGAGATCAAGGCAGTGCTCAGTCCCTTTGGTAAAAAAGTTGCAGGTCTTGAATACTCCAGTTAAGTTGTGATTATCTACACCAGCCAGCTGCAGTGACAGGAGGATGGCTCTATTGTAGTTAGATACCATTTTCTAGCAAAAAGGTCCAAGTTCCAAAACTTACCACAGCGCATAGTGACAGAGGAAGGCCTGGGACATCAGTTGTACTCTGACAATACAGTATCTACAAGTAGCAGTTGTGCAATTTTTAAATTCATTTTAAAGTATGAAACGGATTTCTATTACTAACCTGAGCTTTGTTTTCCTGTCTACTCCAACAATTCTTCTCACAATTTGTTGGCAAAAACCATAGCACATGAACAGAACAGAGTTCTCTGCAATGTTGGCTACAAGTGCTGGTGTGGTTCCCTTGTAGAAGCCTCGAAACCCCACTTGCTTGTAGGTTTTCACAAAACAGTCAACGATTCCTTTATACATGTTGGGGAACGTCTGCATCTTCACCTTTGCAGTGTCAAAGGGCTGGCCAGTCACCACACATGCTGTCCCACCTAGGCAAGCAGTGGAAGTTAAGAGTGTGGCTAAAGGTTATCAGAACGGAAACACCTATACACAAAAAGCACTATTAGGAAAACTGTACAGAAAGCAAAGATTAATTAATCCTCCACAGCAAAAGGCAAGTGCATTGATTTTAGCACAATGGCATTAATTGTCAGCGGTGAATTTAGTTACCTGAAGAAAAATACCAACAGGGGAAAAAAAAAAAAAAAGCATAAGACCACTAACAGCTTGATTCTCATTAAACATTTCTTTACTAAAAGAAACCATCTAAGTGACTTGGTTCACTTACATAAATGGCTACTGAATTAGCGGTATTGTTCTGCAATCAAGTCGCTTGTGCTAATGAGTTAAGCAACATTTTCCCTTGCTCATTAATGCAGTGGTTCAGAAGCCATCTAATTTTACATTTCCACAATAACAAAAAACTGCAAAATTTGTAATCAAGTGAGAGAAAGATTCCTCCAGGACAAGAGGAACACTGCTGAGACCGTGCTAAAACTGATGATGCATTATAAGTTGGTAACAAAAGACTCAAACTCTTTACTTCAAAACTCTAGATGATTCTTATTTACATTTATTCCCACATACTGGAAGAAAGCATGCAGGATAAGCTGAAAAAGGGGCAAAAGGGCAAAGTTTCTCAACGTGTTATCTTTTCCAAACTGAACTGCAAGGTCAATACCCTGAAAACGTGTGAGGTGTTTCCATCAATGTCATCAATAACCACTTTGCCCACAGTGAAGTGTTCTTCCACAAGATCTAACTCAATTCAGCAGTCTGCAGAAAGAGCTAACGTTACCATTTTCCAGTAGGGCATACCGGTGTACACTGACAGCAGTCTATTAGAAACCAGAACCTAACATGAAGCTTATGGTTAAGGGTACCTTATACAGGCTTTACAACGTTGCTTTTTTAGCAAGAGACAAGGACCATCCTAAACCAGAAACTGATCTTTAACCAAAGCACGTTTGACACGCATATACCTTAAAGAGGGCAAGTTAACATGATGTTTTTTCAACTACAAAATGGAAATAATTATCTGTAAATGCAGATAATTGAAAGAAACAAAAAGAAAGAAACTTGTGAAACCAATTAAGATTAGTTATTTTTCCTCTAAGTAGGGAGAAGCAGAGTAACTAAGTGTTTAACCGGGGTTATTTTCAACCAATTTTACTCTTTGCAAATGCATTTGTGTAACACTGTTGTTGCTCCTCTGCACAGAGGTACTTCAGGCCTTCAAGAGGAACTCAAGACCTAGCTACCATAAAACCTCATTCTCAGCCAGATGGATCATTAAAAGCTTCATAGCATATCACACAAGAAAGCTTGAAGAGCTTCTTACTCTGGGAGGGACAACCTAGAAGAGAAGCAGCTAGCTCAGAACAGTAACATCCACGTAAGCCTCAGATGAAAAGCAGAGCTGGAAAGGTTCATGAGGCCAACGCTACTTCAGACAAGCCAGGCAGATACTAATCTACAGGACAAATGCTAGGTTTCAACATCCACATGTAGTAAAATAAAGGCTGTTGGAAGAAGCCCAAGAAAACCAGGAATGGTCTTGGGAATGCAAAGCTGAAAAAGTGGGAACAGCAGTTCCAAAATGAGAAAGGGTTCTTCTTACATTGTAACTGGAGGTGGCACAAGAAGCCCAGTAAACTATGGCAATGAACTTTGTAAGCCTACAGGTAAAGACCAAGAGTCCCAGTTAATATCTAAAATATTAAAGAAAAAAGAATTCTTCCAACCAGCAGTAAAGTCAAAAAAAATCAACAACAAAAAAGCCACCCCTGCTTGAATGTTTAGACAAATGTGGTCCTATAATAACACAGCAATGATGGGGAAAACAGTTCTTAATCAAAGAAGTGATCAGAGTTACTCAGATCCTAGGCAAAGGACTATGTCCCACAAGCAGCTAAGTGACTTATTTGTTCTTGTTCAGAATTTACTTGCCCTAAAATGTCATTACTTATCAGCTAGTCAAGGCTATATCTGGAGAGGGAGGTAAAACCAGGTTACGTGTTTGCTGGAGGAACTAGCTGTTTGTCTCATTAAATAGACTTTCCAAAGGGTGCAGAAATATACATAGCACGGAAACAAGTACTACCAATGAACACAGGCAATACAAAGCAAGTATGTGGAAAGAATATGGAAAATAAGTACTAGAGGAACAGTAAAACTATCTATTGCAACAGAAGTTGCAGAGAAAAAGAACAAGAACAATGATTTAGGATTACTGAAGTCATGTTGAAAAAGGTCTTAATTCCGTCATCTTATCTGAAGGAAGGAGAACTGCACCAGAGAAGAAAACAGCAGAATTAGTCCTTAGATCTTCTAAGCTCTACTGCCAAAACCCAGGCAAACACCAAGTGCACAGCCTGTTAGCCTGAGCGTTGTCAGGGAACAGTATCACCTAGCAATGGATTTCTAAGCTAATGCTACTCTCCAGCTCTTGTAGTAGCCAAGATGAGACACACCAGGCTTCAACTTGGAAAGACAACTTCCTAAGCCAGAGAGCTCCACTGGATGTTACAGCACTGTTCCTGAGCTGAAGTCCCAGGAAGGAAAGCAGTCATATCTCCCATTTAAGCACCTGGGAACATCTGCAAAACCATCAAGAACTGCACAGATACTAAGTTGCTACTTTGGGAAATAGAGCAGATACAACTGGTATGCTTTACTGAAGACCCCAAAACCAAGGAGAATGAACAGACTGTCAGAAACATATTTTTTCTAAAGCAATGAAGAAATAATAGCAGAAAAACTTCTTTTCCCGTGCAGGGAAAGAGGGTGTTGTCTAGTCAATAATGTATTTTGCAAAGGCTAACGTAGCAGGCATTCACTGGGCAAAATGTGGTGGTGGTAGACTAAATGCTTCATGAAGGGGCCACGTTCATGTTATCTGCCACCCCTGGCTTTCTCAATGCACAAAGGTTAACTCCACTCTGACCAATGGCCTCAGATAACTACCCTCGAATGCACCAAACACCATGAACACTGTCATATTCACAGCATTAACAGCGTCATAAAAGGACTGACTGTCATAGCTAGTGTATGGGAAAGAAACAACATGAAATTGTTTAAACTGGTTACAACAGTAGATTAGATGAATCTTTCCTTCCGCCTATTCCGTATAAATGTTGTCAGCTTAGAAACGTCAAAAAGACCCCTTTTCCCTGGTAGAGTTAAAAACATCCATCTCTCAGCCACAGACATTACCAACATGGTCATGTCAGTGAGACAATGCAATTCTTTTCACATTTGGGACCATCACAAATGGTCCAGCAAACCTTTATAGCACAGACTAGACTGAAGCAGAACTCACTTAAGTGAATTGACCATTATCTGTCCTACTACTGAGCTTCCCAGCTTTCAAAGATACACACTGGGATATTGAGCCAACAACCCTTCAGAGAGCCTCCTGCCCATTTCAATTACAGAGGGTTCCTGTGACAAAAGCAGCACCTCAATCACTCACACGCTGCTTGAGTTCTATTCAAAACTCTACTTGTGACTGGTTCTTAAACTCATGTAAGCATGAGAACTAACACTGAAACCTCCTTCTGCAAAACTGCTGGTCTGAAATAAGGGTTACACCAGGGAGAAGTGATAGTTACAACACCAGCTGAGGTCAGCCCTGCACCTCCACATCCTTAAAATACAGAAGGTGAGGCTTTTTATAGCAACAGGAAATTGCTTTTGCATTTGTCAAAGGCATTAAAACTGTCCCTCAGAAGTTTTCTGCAATTAAGTTCTCTCCAGCATTACCTGCAGCTCCTGCTGTGAGGTCAATAGCAGCCTGAATAGCAGAGTTGATCCTCATGCTTCACACTTGTTTATCAGCTGCTTCAGAGTGAAGTCTCCAGTTTCCTGCCAGGTGTCAAGATACTTGTCTCCTGAGAGAAGAGAAAGATGAAGCACACACGATGTATAACAGTAACTGTCAGGCAAAAGCATCACACAAATTCTTTAACTTCCACTCTTCTGTTGACCTTGTTCTAAACCATTTAGAGACAGAAAATGCTTGTCCGCAGGACTGAGATGTAGGATATTTGTCTCTTGACTGACTAGAGGCACACTGACTTTTGCCACATTAGGCCAGTCCTCTGGAGTATCACTGTCCATCCTTCAGATTACCTAGGCTTTTGAGCTTCTAGCCTCGCTGGATCTCTCAAATGAAAGCAAAGAGTATGTCCAGGGAACGCTGTTGAGCTTTAACCTTCTACTGATTACAGGAGCGTAGTTTCCATCAGACGTCTAGGGCTAGCGGGCAGAATATTTTACCCCCAGCCCAGCTCCGCACCTATAAAGCAAAACAGAAAATTGCTCTCCTCATGGTGAACAGCAGCTAAGAAAACTGTATTCATGACCATACAGGCACTTCAGGTATTTCTCCCTGACTCTCAGAAGATACGAGCAGAAAGGGAATGAATATGAACATCTAGAATTGTGTCTGGCTGTCATGTTCCCAGTGCAAGTCCCCATACACTAGCATATTATAAATAAGAATTACACCACATCTCTCAGTAAAGCAGCTGGAAAGCAGCAATATAAAGACGACACTTTCAAATAAAACATTCCAATTATTTCAGTTCTCGAGTTTGCAGCAAGGTAATGTCACTGGGCAAGCAGTTAAAACGAACTTGCTTACTTGGAGTAAGATCGCCAAGCCAAAGATCTCCCACGGTTTCAGAACGATGTTGCTGAGCAAGCCATTTGGCTGGCAGTGCGGTTTTATCCCCAAAGCTTAAAAAAACCACCCGTAGGCCAAATACTGTCACTCAGTAACTGCACACATCCAATCTTTTCCAGATATATTGCCTGCATCTGAATGTAATAGGTTTAAAAAAAAAAAAACCCAACCCAAATCACTACTCTTGTAGTAAATGGCACTAATACATGGTATTTTCAAACCGTGGTTGTAGTTTTGAACCATTTCACTACTGACAGCATAGTATGCCAGGTGTTATTTCAAAACAGAGGCCCAAGACTGAGCTATACTTACATTATCATTAGCGTTCACAGTACTCGGGAGTTTTGCTTCCCATTTAGAGAAGGAAAAGAATGACAGATCAGTGAAACAGCCTCTGAATGAAGGGAATTAGGAGAGAGCAACACTTGCCTGCCTTCAGTAAAACGTACACTGCTTACATCAATGCTTAGTGCTTATCAGCTTGTGCCAGTCCCCAAAGGGAGCACATGCCAAATCGCTCACTGACACCCATTGAAGGCTTGGCGGCAGAAAGAAAAACGGATATGCCTATTAAAATATGGAGGTTTTTAAGAGCCAAGAAGTTTAATTTCCTGACCCATAAGAGCACACTGCCACTTTCAGAATACTAAGACTTAGTCAAAACTACACCAGTATTATATCTGTACACACCTTCGCTCCTATTTTTTTCGTATTTTTAATAACACTGGCAGATTAAAAACTGCTTGTAGGCACAGCGAGGCAACAACTGCCGCAGCGAATCCAAGCCCTAAACCTGGAGCCACAGAAGCATCAGTCAAACAGATCCCGCAGAGCCCTCCACCCGCAGCCCCTGATGCCATTCCCAGCTGATACACTCTCCGAACACTAAGGAGATAAACCCAAAAGGCAGCTCTGCTCCTTGCGAGACCGCAGAGGCAGGCCCCGGCGCCGCTCCCCAAGGTCACAGCGGGCCGGCCCCTGGCAGCGCCACGCCGGGCTCCCCGGCCCGCCTGCCACACGTGTGCGCGGCCGGGGCCGAGAACGGGCCCTGTGGCGGCCAGACCCCGCTGCAGGGCGGGCAAAGCCGGAGGGCGGGTTCCCTGAGGCGGGGAAGGCTCGGGCTGCCAGCGCGGCAAGCCCCTTCCCAGAACACCCGCTCACTTCGGGCAGGAAAGCCGCGGCCTGCCGGGGCGGGAGGCCGCCTAACCCCGCGCCGCCCCCGGCCCGACGCCTCTCCCGGGCGGCTCCGCGCAACCCGCGGCTTCCCGAAGGGCCGCGCACCGCTCAGTCCCGAGGCCCGCAGCCCAGCGCGGCTCCCCACGGGGACTCCTCCGCGCCGAGTCGAGTCCAGGCCGGGCCGGCCCGCCAACGAGAGGGCAAGGCCGCTGCCCTAGCCCGGCACCGCCACTCACCAGAGCACGCCGGGCGGCCCCGCCGCCGCCGCCGCTCCTATATAGGCAACCGTCGGAGGCAGCGCGGCCCCCCCGCGGCCCTGGGGAAGACGCGGGCCGGGGAGGCGCTGGGCGGGCGCCGGAGCCGGGCCCGGGCGGGCGGCGGGGACCCCGGCGGCGAGAGGCGGGTCCGGGCGGGCGGGGAAACGCCAAGCGGCTGGCGCGGCGGGGGACAGCGACTCTCACTTGTGGGGACCCCAGCAGCCCGGCCCTGTCCCCCTGGGCGCGGCCGGGGACAGGGACGGGCTGCTGGGGTCCCCACAAGCACCGGCCGCGGCACCACCGGCGCCCCGGCCGAAAGGCTCCCGGTCCCCCAGGCCGAGGCAGGCGTGGGACGCGGTGGTGGCCGTGAGGGTAAGGCTGGGGCGGCTGCTGCTCCAGTTGAATAGAATTTTATGCCTCCAGAACCCCTGTGTGGTGGCGGTGTTTAAGCCTAGTGAGCAGGATTTCACTGAATGTATGAATTAGAACCACATTATTTTTTGTGTTGGTTGTGCGTGACAGTATTTTTTAATGGCGTTTGAGGAGAAGGAAAGTTAACCTGTGGTCATTTTTTCTTACTATATGACTGAATAACAGGTAACTAAAAATGACTGTTTCACTTTTCCCAAAATACAAAATTCCCCATTATGTGTAACATACCTGTTAGAATCATAGAATCGTTCTGGCTGGAAAAGACCTTTAAGATCATCTAGTCCAGCCATTAACCCAGCACTGCCAGGTCACCATTAAAGCATGTCCCTAAGTTCCCTACACCACTTTTAAATACTTCCAGGGGTGGTGACACCACCACTTCCCTGGGCAGCCTGTTCCAGTGCTTTACAACCCTTTCTGTGAATGAATTTTTCCTAGTGTCCAACCTAAACCTCTCCTGGCACAAACAGGCCATTTCCTGTTACCTGGGAGAACAGACTGACCCCCACCTCGCTACACCCTCCTTTCAAGTAGTTGTAGAGGGCAATAAGGTCTCATCTGAGGCTCCTTCAGGCAAAACAACTCCACTTCCCTCAGCTGCTCCTCATAAGACTTATGCTTTAGACCTTCACCAGCTTCATTTCCTTTCTTTGGACATGCTCCAGCACCTCAATGTCCTTGTAGTGAGAGGCCCAAAACTGAACACGGTATTCAAGGTGCAGCCTCACCAGTACTGAGTCCAGGCTGGTCCCCACCAGCCCTGCCCTAGTCCTGCTGGCCACACTAGTGCTGATACAGGCCAAGATGCCATTGGCCTTCTTGGCTACCTGGGCACACTGCTGGCTCATATTCACCTGGCTGTAGACCAACACCCCCAAGAGTAAGTGGTACAAGTTTGGAGCTACCTTATCCTTAAAAAATGATACAGCAGTCTGCAGTCTTCTCTCTAAGTTATAAAGATATGGCTAGCAGCTTGGATACTGACTCAAAAATAATTTTCTTCTGCCTCTTTAGTTGGATTGAATAGTCAAATAATTGTGGAGATGTAAATAAAAAAGGTGTTCCTGTTCTGACATCTGCTAAAACCTCTGGCTTTACTGCTGCATGAATGACAGTGACTGGTAGCACATTAAATTGGACATGGACAGACATTGACAAGCAATTTGCTGCACATCAACAAGTGACTTCTCCTGAGATGTCACTTTTGTGCTCCTAGCTTTTCCAGATCATCAAATGGCATCCGTGATGAGGGCTAATACCACTTTCCTCAGCTGAAACCGCATAGAACTATCTTCTTTTTTTTTTCTTTTGATTAGCAATTAACTGAAGTGCTTGCAATAAGGCTCATCAGAAGCAATGCCCAGTTGAGAGCAGCAGGACACGTGTGGAAAGGTAAATGAGGAGTAGCTATAACATATATCAGTGATCAGTAATACTTGAGATACTCTGTCGGTGTTCCTGGGACACTCTGTAGGCCTGCAATCCCTGCTGAGCTGCAGATGTGTTTGTGTGGATTGAGTCACACAGACCTACATAGCTGAGCTTGGGTCCATGGTGTTTTCTCGCAAATAAATCAGACATCTCCTACTTTCAAGGCCCAGACCAAAGAAAACGCATTGTAAATACCAGAAAGTTAAATGTACATTTTTTTCCATCACTTGTAATTAATTGTAGGGTTCCAATATGAGGTTTCTATACATTTTTTTTTTCTTAAAACATTCCTTTTAAGTGGTTTGGGGCTATTCTTCAAATTATGGCAATTGTTAAGGAAGAGCAGGCTATGTTATAAATGGTTTTAGAAAAAGCAGGCTATGTTAAAAATGCTTTTAGAAACAATACATGGAATTGTAAATGACTTTATTGCTTTAATGTAGAAATAATTTCTGAGTCTGTGGTAATGTTAGTGATTGCGAGTTAGTTGTGCATCTCAAATGACTTGATATACTTAGAGATTACCGTTCAGTGGCAAAGAATTTTGACCTGTGTGCTGCCTTCTTTTTTAGCAGGGCTGCAGTGCTGTTGTAAGATCCAGCTGGTGAACATCATCTAATCCTTAATGTGGCGAAGCTTGTGACTAATATGACATTAAGCCAAGTGCTGCCTGCTGTTGACATTTACCAGCTGAAACATCAGGCCTTGAGTATTTCAGGATGTTTCTTCATAACCACGCTCCTCGGGCAGACCACCAGGCCTCACCTGCTCTTCTTTGAACCCTTTGAACAAAAGATGGAGACGGTGAGAGTACTTGAAAGGTTGCCTGGGAGATTTCATAGCCGTGAAATGCAGCACTGCAATGAGCATGTTGCCACCGCATGGCTATTTCTGGTATCTGCACCCGTGTCTATTAAGCCAAGCCGTACTTTTTGGCCCTGCACCGTGCTGGCATGAAGGTCCTAAAAGTGTGTTTGGAGCTTAATTTCAAGCTTCCCCTTAACGGATTTAGCCAGGGTAGAAACGGGACACGTGTGTAGAGAGCTTGGTTTGCAAGTGCTTTGCAGGAACTTGGAAGTGCTTTCTGGGACTGAAGGGGTCTGGCTTGGATGTGGGTGATTGGCTTTGGGATGTGATGGCCTACTGTAGGAAGGGAGGGGCACAACCCCTCTTGAGCAGAGTGTTTTGGCACTAGAGGGATAGGTAACTTCTGGGAGCTGAAGAGCTGGTTGGGTCATGTCATGGAAACTTGTCTGACACGGGAGAGCAAATGGTTTCCTTGCAATGTGCGTTCTTTTCCATCCTGCAGGACATTAGCAGTCCAAGCCTATCTCCTCCAAGTCCAAGTCAGTTTTCCCTTCCTGATTCTCAGGGAAATCCTCATTGTGCAGGAGGATGAACATCAGTTCTTTGCAAGTATCATCCCAGCAGCCAGAGCTGCAGAAACAAGGCCATCAACTTACCCAGCACCTTGCAGTGAATGTTGTCCAGACTGTTTGGAGAGATGGGTCAAGGAGTACAGTACCACATGGGGGTTGTACATGAAGGAAAAGTAAGATGGCTTCTGCATGTAAGGCCTTACATGGGTAATAGTGACTTGAGTACTGATGTACTACTGTCAGCTGCAAGTGAGAGAAGAGCATTGGCCTTTCCAGAGTAGGTTGCACTCAATGAATTGAAGGTTTCTGGGTCAGCTCTGAACCACACATTTCAGAAAGATGTTTGGCTTTAACATAATGCAAAATAGACGCCCCAAGTCAGAGGCGAGGAGCCTCACTATCAGACATTTCAGTCTGCTGGTCTGCTTGTGTTAAACCAAATTAATTACTAGCATGAATGGTCCCACCACCTTGGGAATTCCAGAACTAGTCTTCCTAGTAAGTGTGGAGATTGAAGACCTTACTATCTATCTGGAAGCACACAGATGAGGGATAGTGCAAGTCTGAGGGAATAAATAAAGCTCATGTTCTTTCTTTAGGGATCATTCTGAGAGAGAGAAGAGACCAGCTGCAGCCACCATTTAATCACTTGGTATTTGCTTGCTGTGACTCTCAAACAGTGGAGAACATGCAGGTAAGCAGTGCAGCTGGGCAGCTCAGGATGCATCACTGTGAGAAAAGGCAGCTGAAGACCACCAAAATAATTTGGAGCAGGTTTTGTGACGCAAGCATTACTGTGACTACTGATTCCAACAGGGTGAAAACATCAGAGGTGTTCAGCTGTGTTCAAGGGTTATGTTGATACAGTCTGATGTACAGCAGAGTAAACCACCTGCAGAGATACACGCTTGAAGAAATATTTCTTTGCAGTGTAAGAATTGTACTTCCAGGTCCTGTCTTCTATACTTTGACTGCACAATAAATACTTTTTCTTAGTTTGTTTAATATTCTTGATAACTACCAGTTGCTATGGAGTTACGGTGCACCGTGAGCCTTTTCTGCCTGTTTATTAGCCAACTGAAGTATTCGGCCTTAAAATCTTTGACAAAACCAGCAACCCAAAAGACTAACACACAGAGCTGAAAATGTTGTGTTTCTTGGACATTTTTCTGAGACTTCTATAAACTTTTTTAATGACCAATGATCCAGGCAGTAGAGTTTGGAGAATTAGATACCAAATATCACCCAAAGTCTAGGAATTCTTTTGGTACAGTGCCTCAGCCAGGCAATGTGGTACTACCAGGCAGCAGCTCACAAGGAAGGAGGGTTGTGATGCGAAAGAGTGGAATTTAGAAGCAGAAGTCATTTGTTAGTGATGTTACCTATACTGAAAGATCTGAGGGAGGAGGGGCAATATGGGACATTTGTATATCACAGCTAAAAAAAGTCACTTGGAAATTGCTATTGCATGCAATAGGAAAAAACCTTGGAGGGCAAAAAGCACATGGACAAGCAAGTATTGCCAAAAGTCAGGCAGAGTTTGAGGGAAACTGGCCAGTAGTTCCCAGTTAATTGGAATTTTGGTTTTGGTTTGGTTTCAGACTTATTTGAGCTGGATCCAATATTTTCCTTCAATTTCTGGTACATCTGAAGTTCCTCTGATCCTTTTCAGCTAGATCAGGGTTCTCATTGGTATTTGTGCTCACAGCAGGAAGCCATTTTCTTCAGCAGCAGCTACAGGTCTCAAGGCAAATCCACTGCATGTGCGTGTCCCCAGGCTGGACACCCTGAAACCATCATGGGCATATTGTACAGAAGAGACTGGGAAACCACCGGAGTTCATCTCTTTAGTGTTTGTAAGCCCAGTTATTATTCTTTAGTTGTGGACAGATTTTGTCCAGAAAAAGAAAGTTGCCTCCTTTTTTCCCTTCTTTTGTTGGCCTGTACTTCCTACATGATACCCCTGAGCTGTGGTTCACATCTGCTACCCAGCTGAAAGGGAAGTACTGGGTACCAGTACCATAGCAGCTGTGCTGGACAAGAAGAGGGGCTTCTCCTTGGACACTTGTGCTCCCTCTGAAAACGGCGGGAAGCGGGGCAGTAAACAGGAGCTAGATGCCCAAACACCTCTGTGGAACCAGGCATGCACTGAAAGTCTGGTACAGGCTGAAACCTGGGGCCCAGCATTTTGTATTTAATGTTTTCAATACCACAAGCTTCAGAGAAAGGTGAGAGGTGTTTGAATTAGCTGGCTGTAAAGGAATTTACTTTTACATTTCTTGAAGCAACTTACGCTCTGAAATACCAGCTCATCTGTCTTTCAGAGGGATAACTTTGCTCTTCAGATACCATGACAGTTCTGGGCGCTGCCACCTGTTTCATTTGTCCTCAAGGGTACTGCTGACAAGAGCCTAAAAAAAGACTCTTTTTGTAACACAGATCTGTTGAATCAAGAAATAGGTACTTAATGCAGAGGAAACTTGTCACGGGTGTCATCCTCTCACTGGAGCAGGACGGGTGTCCCTACCACAGAGCCCATTTAGTGAGTATTCAATGACGGAAATGATGAGAGCCATCTGACTAGACACATGAACTTAACAAACACAGATCTCTTTATTTCCTCCACAAAATCATTAGAGGTAAGCACTTTGTAGCCCGAGCTGAAACTCTTGCAGGTCATCTCCATCATTAAATCCTTCACAAGGGCCACCCCAAAACGTGGTTTACGTGCCTGCAACTCCTGGTACCAAGTGAAAACCCGTAAGGAAAAGGCCTGGTTGTATGGGGATGGTTTTGGCAGAGGACCGGGCTGGAGCCGGGCGGAACGCTGGTGCGCGGAACGCTCGGCGCAGCTCCTATTCCCAGCCGGCAGCACCGGAAGAGCAGCGCCGGGGGACGGACCTCCGCCGCTCGCCGCGCTGCGGGCACGATGTGGAGCCGCGGCGGCGCGGTCGGGGGCTCCTGTCGCTTTGCCGTGTGGCTCCTCGCCGGGCCAGCCAGCGGCCGGGAGGCGGCGGGGGTAGCGCGGCTGGCGGGGAGGCCTCACAGGTACCGTCGCCTCCCCGTAATCCTTCACCTGGGGGAGAGGGTGCCCGGCGGAGGGGGGGCTTTGTCGGGCGGTGTCCGCGATGGCTCCACGTCTAGTCCCAAGCCGCGCTCCTCTGAGGGGACGGGGTTTGCTCAGCTCCCCCGGGAAAGCCGCTCCGGCTCGCCGCGGCCTGTGCCCCGGGAGCAGGTTGCCGCCGTTGGCCTTTGCGTTCAATGGGGGCCTCTTGTTTTAGCGGCTTTCTGCCGTGGCCGTGGCGTGCGGGGCCTGCCCGGTGCCCTCCGTGCCGCCTTCCCTTCAGCTGTTCCCGCGCACACCGGCGTTTAAACCCGCTCGGGCAGCAGGCAGGCCGAGCCCGAGCCCGTCTTGCCTGCTGCGGCTGTGTGCTGTCGGGACCAGTGGGCAGAAGCCCTCGGGAAAGTGGAGGGGAGTGGTTTGGGTTGTGTTTCTTGCGGTGCTCTCCTTGGCCTTCTCCTCTTTGAGGGGTGTGAGCGATAGGCGGGTGTGACCTGGGCGTAATTCTACACCGTGAGTACCAGCAGAGCGATGCTGCCTCTTGGCAGAGGTACATGCCCAAAGCACTGGCTAGAGGCAGCACTTGGGAATTTGTTTTTATTTTTATTAAAATATTTTAACTGCTTTTAATGAAAAGACAGCTGTGCAAGTTGTTGTTTGCTTTTTTTTTTTTTAATTTCCAAACCACTCAGTATTTTTGAACAAGCTCCGATACCATGATAGCCACATGTATAAAGCAGCTTGATTTCTTTGGTTTCTTGGTTTGCTTTCTAAGGCTAGGCTTCCAAGCAGAAGATGAAGCTGATGGTCGGTGAAATACAGCAGTGCAAACTGCAGTGTACTACAGGCTTTAAATGTTTAAAGCTTGCAGTCTTGCTGTGTCTTTCAGATGCTGTAAGCAAAGATCTCTGAATGGATAAATAGTTTTAAGGAGCATGCAGCTTGAATTAATGAAAAATGTGTTTGAAGAACTGTGGAGAATAGCTCTGTGTAAAACAGCAGGACTCCTACTGTCTTCTCAGTAATGTGGTTCTGAAACTTGCCTTAAATTTTCCTGTTGCTTTTCAACATCAAAATTTAGGGTTTAACGCTGACAATTTATTACATGCAGACTGACTGAAATAATAATGTGGTGCCTGCTGGTACTAGCAAATTTTAATTCTTTAGCCAGAGAGGTGCGTGTGAAGGGGGAAGATATGTTGAAAGTCCTTCAGATTTGTTGAATTGTTTTTATTTTGAATCACAATAAATATTTAATTGAAAGTTTTTCTTTATTTATATAACTTGAAGGTGATATTTAAACAAAAAAAGTAGTTTCAAATTGAAAGATTTAAGCATTTCATTTTCGAATGTTAAAGAGAGCAATTCTTTGAATTTTATGTTTGTTTTTCCAGAGAACGCAGTTGTGTCTGTGTTGCAGCAATATCCTGAGCAGCTCCCTGCTGTCTCTGACTTCACATCCTGTGCCAGTTTTAGCTTCTTTGCGGTGATGTGGTAAAGTAGGTAGAGGAGCTGGTCCAGAGGGAAGAATAAGCAAAGTAACTGTTTTGTTTGTTACTGGGTTGTCTTGCAGCAGGATCCATTTCCCCAGATGGCTGCACAGATGCTCGGCCGCTATATTGCAGGGCATAAAGTAGGGGCATGTGATCCTTTGTAGTGTCACAAGTGTGAAACGATGTGAAGTTAAACATGTGTGTACAGTTTTGGGTTTTTTTCCAAGTAGCTCGGAGTTATCTCTTTGCTGGCTCATTTTAAGAGTTTCAGTGAGTTTTCTAGAGTGCTAATTAATTTAAATATCAAATACAAGTAGATTCAAATTTTCAGTCTGCTACCTAAGGCCTGAGGTACTTTAAAAGTTTTAAGTTCATAGATTAAACACAGTTTATTTGTGGAAGAAGTGAAGTTATTTACATGATTTTGATGATGAAGAAACCATAAATAACCATGAGTTTTAAATGGTGCCCTAGCCCTTCTCAAATATCAGAAGATAGTGTTTGACACAGAGTCATTAAGGTTGGAAAAAACCTATAAGATCATCAAGCCCAACGGTCAGCCCAGCGCTACTATAACCACTAGACTACATCCTGAAGTGCCACATCTACACATTCTTTGAACACCTCCAGGGATGGTGACTCCACCACTTCCCTGGGCAGCCTGTTCCAATGTCATGTACTTAACATAATCAGTTTGCACATAATGAGGCCTAGACAGTTGTGACTAATGTGTGTGCTTTTTATAGGCTTCTAAAATGCAGCCTTGGGCCCTGTCTGTAACTTCTGATTTTTAATTATTTTTTTTTTAAACTTTGTGCGTAGCAAAACACAGAAACTCTTCAGCACAAGTGGAGTGATTTCTGCTGAGAAAGATGAATCTACCACTTCCAAAGACAGCACCACTGAAATAGCATCAAAGAGTCAGGAGGGTACAGCAGAAACACCAAAACAGAAGTTGTTAGACCTTATCGGTAATATGAAAGTAGAAGTGAGCTACAGGAAGAAACTCCAGCAGTTAAAAGCACGTAACGTCAAAAACCAAGACACAGACAAGCTGGACGGCCTGGGCACTGAAGTTGCTGTGCTTCAGAGAACTACAGAAGACATCCAGAGGTAAAGTATAGCAAGCTTTTCTTAGCCCGTTTTCTCCTTTTTTCAAATTTTTTCATTTGTCTAGGACAAAATAAAGCATCAAGGGCCATTTCCAAGTATGGAAAAGAATCTTGTAAGGGAATGTGGTGT
The DNA here is from genome assembly GCA_033124195.1 of Coracias cyanogaster. NCBI lineage: Eukaryota > Metazoa > Chordata > Aves > Coraciiformes > Coraciidae > Coracias > Coracias cyanogaster. The sequence continues at coordinate 19,258 of JAVSBS010006233.1, forward strand.
ACAGATGTAGAATGCAGTAAATTATGGGGAAGAATCTGGACATCAGATGTTGTGTGCTTTCTGCTATTATGCTACCTCTTTCAGCACGGAGGCTCTTGAAAGGTAGCACTAGCCTCTGCCTGGGGGAAGTTATTTTAATGGGAGAGGGGAAATACTATTCAGATAAAATACAACAAAACAGAGGAAAAAGGAGAAAAATATGTAAGAATGATGTCACTGTTGTCAAGTTTTGCAAGCGGCTCCCCTCCACAATGTGTTATATCATGACCCTGCAGCTCTGTGCTGCCTGTGGTCTTCAAGTGTTACATCTGAGGGGTTATGCAGTAGCCCAGGGCTTCCGTTTTCCCCAGTTTGAGAGTAAGAGCTTGTCAGTCTCATTTGTCAGTTGGTGATTAGTGTGCAACACAGGGCGAACCTGGCCGTTGCCCTGGCCACCCCCATCTGGGGCAATGTGTAAATGTAACTGCTGAGTTAAGATGTAAGTGAAAGTACAGAAATTACCATTTAAAAGTATTAAGGCTTTTATTTTTTGTATTTTGTCTCTTACAGAGGCAAGCCTTTAAATCCAGAACTGGTGGAGGCTGCTTCTGCAGTCGCATCTTCCCTACCGCTCAACAAGGAACAGACGGAATCAGAACTACTTGCACAACTCAGACGACATGAAGAAACCACAGATAAACAGAAAAAGGGGGGAACCATTAACCTACGGTCTGTTTATTGAATGTTATTCTCAATAATGTTCGAAATTCTGATTTTGCAGTGTCATCCTGAAGGTGGCTGTGCTCTGTGTTGGAAAGATGGCCCTAAAAGATACATTTAGACAGGTTATCCTTGGAATAAATGAGTAATGGGAACATCATTGGTCTAGTTATACCAAGCTCCCTAAATTTTGCCGTCCTCATTCTAAATGGTTTTGCAGAAATGGAATTGTTTTCCTGCTCAGGATCATTACTTTTGGACAGGCTAGCAAAATAACAGATTTTTTTTTTTTTTTTTTTTTCCAAGCTTCTGAAATTCTCACACAATGGCTGGGTTTGTGGACGTTTCAGACATTCTGTCTGGACTGGTGAATTTTCATGACAGCTCTGCAGAACTGAACTAGAGCGGCTGTATTTATAGCCCCACCCTTCCTTTCAAAACTTTCCAGTCAACCTAAGAAACTCATCTCTTGGCTTAACTCCCTTTCCAGTGTGGCTTTCAAACAGATGAGAAACATTTGCTTGGAAACTGGAACAGTTGTGCGTACTGCTCTTTTGGATGATGGCTAAAGACAGATTTTTCATTCTCTTTTTTGTTTTTCTCTCCAGCTAGTATTCAGAAAATCACAGAATGGTAGGGATTGGAAGGGACTTCTAGACATAATCTAGTCCAACCCCGCTGCCAAAGCAGGGTCACCTAGGGCAGGTTGCACAGGAACGCATCCAGGTGGGTTTTGAAAGTCTCCAGAGGAGACTCCACAACCTCTCTGGGCAGCCTGTTCCAGTGCTCTGTCACCTTCACTGGAAATAATTTTCTCCATATGTCTATATGGAACTTCCTGTGTTTCAGTTTGCGTCTAAATGCACCAACAGAAAGCAGTGTGTATTAGTACTAACATTCTCCTCCATACAGCCACATATCAGTTTCTTCTAGTACCAAGACTGTCAATGCATCTGTTTTATTGCTCAGCAAGTAAAAGCTTTACCAGTCATCGATTAGAGGAACTCTTGTCCAAGGACACATTTCTTTTAATTAAAACAGAATTATCTAAGAAGATCCTGTTGCATTAGTAATGTACATAAAATAATACCTTAAATCTTTATTAAAAATAGGAAATAATCACACTAAAAAGAGGATTATTCTGAACTGATTGTCTATATACTCAGAAATCATACCTGTTCCTTCAGCCATGTTGCATTACTTATGGACAGCTACTGTCCTAGACAGACAATGGCTGCAAAACGAGACATTTTTATCTTTATATACTAACACGGTTGGCGGAAATATCATTCTCTGACCTGCATTCAGGTACAGCATGCTCAAATCACATGCTATTTAGGAGCTATGACTCTGTGGTAAAAACATGATAGTTGTGATCTACTCCATTTAATGCAACACCTTGCAATAGTTTTCTCAGTTGTGTTTCAGTTGGGGAAATATTTTCAATATTTGTGGAATAAAAGGTAAAGGAAATCTACATAATGATTATAAATTAAGACCAATGGCAACTTTTATTTATGTAGTTTAACGAATAGGTTCAAGCGATTATTACATTAGCTGTTCAGATTCTGAGCATCACTATAAACAACAAGTTTATTGCAGGCCTAGCTAGTGTTCCACTCTTCATGGAGCTGTGATTAATTTCCAACATTTTTCTTTTTCCAACGAAGCCACCTCAGAGCTCTCACCAGTGCTACTTGTCCCATGAGGAATGTGATAGTAAAGTTACGTTTATACCAATCTCTAGGATTCCAAAGCCAGGAAGATCATCGGCACACAGAACAAGAACAGGAAAAAGGTACACAATTACATTAAAATACCCTTTGGCGTTGACAAGTGACCATTCAGTGATGACCTGCATTTTCTGTTCTTTGTGGCAACCCTTTTCCTGCCTAGTGACAGTTAAATAACCTATGAATAGATTTATGTGAATCTCCACGTCCCTGAACAGATTACATGCTGACTATAGGGCTGCAACCATCAAGAGCTTAACTGTAAAAAAACTTCAGAGATTCAGTTTTAGGACCAATTGTATTTGAAATTGGGCAGGATGAAATAATTGTAACAATATCTCATATTTCAGAAGTAAAGTTCATCATCAAGCTACCTAGAAGAATTCCCTGCCAGTGCTGTGCTACGGGTGAGATTTGTTTGTGCACATATGAAGATGTGCGTGTTGGAAAGGGCAGTTGGTCACCTATAACTGTGGGGAAAAAAAAAAAAAATTTTTAAAAAAATCACATTTCAAAGACTAATTGTAACCCAATACAGGAAACATTATGTTTCTAATGCAGTACCTTTTATGAGAGATACTTTAAATATTGCCAAAGTTAGTCTTTGTATCATTAAATAGCTTTTATGAAGTATGCATGGCTTCTGGAACCAATTCAAGATATAGATAAAATAGTCGGTATCAGTCCCTTTTAACCTTTGAGAACTTGCTTCAAATTCTTGCTTCTGTTACAAACTGAAGTAATATCATAATTTCTTTCTAGCTTCTAACAAGGTTACCTCCCCCATTTTGTAAAATGCTGCACAAGCAGCAATAGAAACGCTGCTTGTAGAACCAGAAGCGAACATTAAACACTGGGATTTAGGTCTCCTCTTGAGATCTCTGTGGGAAGTCTTGCATTTACAGATCTAACATAAACCTGAGATACTAACTTCTCAGTAAGGATCGTAGCCAAAATCATGCTGACAAGCAGCACTGAGCTACCCCCTCAAATGTCATGTTAAATCAAAATATCACGCTAACATTGCAACTGTTTCTTTCATGTCTCATTTCCTATACCCTCCTCAACTTTTTTTCCTACACTAGACCGCATTTCCAGTCTAAGTATCCATGGTGTCTGTGAATAGTCATTGCTTCAATTTCAACTAAATTTTCAAAGTTGCAACACTTCAGCGGCCAGTTTTCAGGCCAGCTGGCAACACTGCAAAAGAACATACAGCTGAATGCATAAACAGATTGTTATAAATATGATCCCTCAAAATCAGAGTGCCTGTAAAAAGCTCCACTGCTTTCAGGGCTGAGCAGTCCCACTTCGAAACTGCAGTGATGCAGCTGATACTACCCGATTTTACAAGGCAGCAACAAGGATGGTCATGTTTAGGCACAAAGCCTGAACTCTTACTGTGAAGACAGGACTCTATCCTGAGGTCACCACAGTGGCATCTGGTGACTAGTTCTAAGATAAACTATTTACTTTCGCACTCAACAGTTACAGGCAATTTGAACAACAGTCTTCTTATTAAAAATGATATTTTAACTTCCCATCTTTTCATGCTGTTGCTTAGGTTTTATGGTGTGGTTTTTCCCCGCCTACCCACTCCCCTCCATGGGCCAGACAAAATGTGGGTATTTGTTTCATATACATTCCAGTAAAATTGTTCTTACAGTATAGCATGTTACAGTATATGCACAGTACATACAATGGGCACTAAATCAAAGTTTGTTACAGAGCAGCGATGGTAGAATTCTCACTAGCGTTACACCATTAGGAACCTGTAACACTTGACTCCTTTGAGCCAAATAATCTTTCAACCCCATACAAAGAAACGGAAGCTGTGGTTTCCTACTCAGTGGGCAGTGCTCCTGTAAATGGATTAAATGCTATCCTCCTCCATTCCTTCCTCAGCCTCTACCAAGCGTGCACAGCTACTTGCAGGGTAATGTGTGCTTGCAAGTTACTTTTCAGTTGTTTCAGATCCCCAATCCAGTTTATCAAGTTGTTGTATAAACAGTAGCACTGAAACAAGGCAGTAGATGTTGTGAAGAGGCACAGTTGATGTGGGTGTTCCCAGCTGTAGCTGACGTTCTACACAGGATGAGCTCAGGCGATCACTTAACTAATGCTTTACCTCACAAAAACCCCTCAAACTCGAGGCTAACCACTTTCATTTTTACTATACACTCACAAAGTAATAAAACCAAGAATACTAAATATTACTCTCATTAAACAGTTTTTCTTTGAGATTAATCCCATTTAGTAGTCCTCATTTAACAGTAAACTAGAGCCTGTTATAGAGAAATTTTAAGTTTTATTTGCATATTTATGAGTTTCAGTTAGCAGCATGAAGAGACTCATGCCATAAGAGAAAAAAAATTGAGTGCTTGATCTTGTCTCTCTGAATCTCAGACGTGAGATTAAGTCTCCACCAAACCAACAATGCGCAGTGATAATGATAATGCAAATTCCTGTCTAATGCAAATAACAGTATTTAAAAACATCATTTTCTAAAGTGATAGTTTTAGGTGCTGCTTTACCAATTACACGGGAAAATGACCAAATTTTAGATTTGATCTTATGCCTTTCACCTAGACTGTAATGTATAATGGTCAACATAAATACCTTCCACATACCTGTTATACTGCATATGCTTTCTAAAATTTTTACTTAGAAAGTCCTTGTAAAAATCAGCCATTTCTTCTGCAGTTAGTGTTGCTTTTTGACCTGAAAATAAGTTTTGGAATAACAATGTCAAAGTAATTCTTTGGATT